>VSMD01097300.1:0-138964 GCA_008750895.1 Mirza zaza
CCTAGCTCACAGCAACCTCAAACTCCTGGGCTCAAGCGATCCTTCTGCCTCAGCCTCCCAAGTAGCTGGGACTACAGGCATGCGCCACCATGCCCGGCTAATTTTTTGATATATGTATTTTTAGTTGGCCAATTAATTTCTTTCTACTTTTAGTAGAGATGGGGTCTCGCTCTTGCTCAGGCTGGTTTCAAACTCCTGACCTTGAGTGATCCACCTGCCTCAGCCTCCCAGAGTGCTAGGATTATAGGCGTGAGCCACCGCGCTTGGCCTAAGGCTAGTCCTAGTCATGTCTATGCCTGGCTTTTGCCTATGCTTCCAGTTTTACAACAACCCACTCCCAATTCTCTCCATCTCCACCCCTTCCAACCTCTACAATATAATAAAATCTCAGGTACCCAGAACTTGTATGGAGATCTTACAACATCTCCACCCTCAGAGAGGAATCATCTCCATTTTCTTTAAAAGCTCAGCTTCTGGAGTAAACCCTGAGATCAGTTCACATTCAGCCCAAATTCAACAATTCCTTTTAGCCATTATTTATGTTCATAAGTAACACTCTGTAAACAAAGAATCAGTTGTGTTCACTATCAGAGGCCATACCGTCCGCAAGGTGAGCAGGGCGACTGTACGGGCAGAGGCCTCCCTAAACCTCAATAAATGCCATGCCAGCTCGCCTGGTGCAGGAGTGGGGACCTCTCAGCCATCATGGGTGGTACCCTCCAGGCCATTCATGGAGGGCAGTGGGCATGAACCACATGATGGAGTAGATATCCTTATATTTGTGTCTTCTTTCAAGGAGATATATTGTGTTTGGGGGGGTGGTGGTCGAAGTGCAGAATCTATGGAACTAGACACTTTTAGCTATTTTCTGAGAACAATTAAAATCTTCTCCATCCTAGGTAAAAGATAACGTAGATATGACCTTCCTTTCCTTCTGGAGCTGTTAACCCACAGGGCACCTTGAATGTGCGAGGCAGACTGGCATTTGCCCCACGGAGCCCCAACCAGAGTTCATCATGCTCACACCCAGTGTCACTGGTTTCTAGTCGGGGCATGAAAACGAACCCAGAGCAAAGCTGGAGCACAGTTTCCGTGGCACTGTGGAAGCAGCACAGACAGCTGAGCCAGCGAATCCCTGAGGCTAGTGACTAATGACAAAATAATAAAGGTTTATCTTTGGCAAAAACCTCAAGAAGTGGTAGAGAAGATGGCGAAGGCAGATATTGTTGGACTAGGTTACATGTTAATACGAAACATAAGCAAAAGATGGATTTCCTAGAGCACCAAAGCTTTCTACCTGCCTCTGAGTAAGGCCTTGCCACCTCCAAAGCTGCCTCTCTTCCTCACGCTCTTCTCGCTGGGGCAGGGACAGGTCTGGTAGGCTCTGGCAGGATTTTCATCCCTAAGATTTTAAACAACAACAACAAAAAAGGTTTCTTGTTACTCAGCCAATTATTCAGAAAATTCAATTGAAGCATTCTCTTTAAACCCGAAACGCATTCAATGAAAGGTCTATGGTAGGGCAGTAAGATCACTTCAAGGTCCTGAAGCTATGTTTTCATTAGCAAGTTTTTAAAAATAGCAATAACAACAGCACTCTCTGGCCAACGTCTCATGCTGTCTGTCCGGTCAGCAATGCTATTATTTCCCAAAAGAGCCCGTTATTAAGCTCGAACCTATGGTTTAATGAATTTGAGGAAAAAGGGGAAAAATTCAGCGATCAGGGAGTGGACTTGGGTTTGGGTGTAGCTGGTGGGAGGAAACACAGTTCTTCACCCCCAGCAGTTCGAAGATAACCACTCCGATTTCTTGTCTCACCATGAAATGACCTTGAGTCCTGAGTCTCGCTCCCTCAGGATTCTGTTCTCTTCCAGACAACAAGTCTGAACTGGCCCATATCCACAGGACAATGGGTGTTAGAGTCCTCTTTCTTTTAGGAACCTCTCTTCAAGCAAATCCTCTTTGTCTCACTCTGGACATACTCCCCCCTCCCCACCCACATCAATACGCAGAGAGAATAAATAGAGCAAACCTGGACAGAAAAAGCAGAGGCCACACAAATCATGGTGCTGCCTGGTTTTGAGTGACTTCCTTGTGTGGCCATGCCTGTGCTCCCAGCCACCTTCTTTAGGAAACCCGTCCCCTTTCTCTCCCTTCAGCCCAGCGTACCTCATGTCCCTGGCTGTGGTAGTTTGTCAGACGCAGCCAATCACGGTTGGCTGGGTTTGGGCAGGTCACCCTTTGGACCAAAGACCTTGCCTGGACATCTTAAGCTGGAGCTAAAGAGAGAAGCCCTTTCCTCTTCACTGCTGAATCTGGGAAATGTAAGTCAAGGACAGGCAGCAGCCGTGGCCCCATTGTATAGAAAAGTCCCATTGGAGGTGGAAGAATGTGCAGCAGAGCCACAGAGAATTCCAGTGACACCTAGTCCCTGGCTGCCCAAACCCTCCCCAAGCCCCACGCCTGCCTTTTCAGATTGCATGAGCCACCATCACAGTCCCTTTTTGCCAAGGCTGGTTCCAGCTGAGTTTCTGTCACTTACAGCCTGGAGTCCTGCCAGCACAGGAAGTGCCCTGCCAAAGGGTCCCACCTTGTTAGTGGCACTGCTGAAACAAGAACCCAGAGCAACTCTTATTCCACCTCCTCGGACCACAAGGGGCTTCAGCCGCTGGGTGAGCTCAGACAAGCCGCAGCCCTGCTTTGGGGCTGGATACAGCCGGGACTCCATGATCTCCGTGATCAAGAAATGAAAGTCTGTTGATTTTATTTGGTTTTAAAGCAGTGAAGAAGGAGAAAGAGAAATAAAGAGTGCAAGATAGAAGACTTGGGGATGAAGACAGAGGGAGGGAGAGGGAGGGAGAGGGAGGAAAGCAGCTGCAAAAAAAAAAAAAATCAACACACAAACACCCCCCCCAAAAAATTAAAATAAAAACCGCCCAAATAGTACAATTAATTTTTGTTCCCTACTAGAGGTTGGAAAGGTATGAAAATTATTGGGAGCTCTGAGACAGACTAACGTCAATCACTGGTATATAACCAAAATTTTTGATCGAAGAATGTGCAACCCCAGACTAAGCTTGGGGAGAATCAGATGACCAAGGCTGAGAAGAGCCAAGAGCAGTGGCTCAAGTTGGTGTGGATAAAAACAGCAGAGGCTTCCAGTCCTTTCTTACACAGATACTTTGTGAACAGAATGTTGCCTGGAATACATGGGTCACTAACCAAGTACTGGAAACTTCTGTGGCCTCAGGGATTTCCCTTCTTACTGGCATGAGTGACGTCAGAGATCAAGAGGTTCTAGGTCATTTGTGGGGGAAGTTCTCCAGCCTGGTCCTGCAGAGTTCCTGGAAGCTTAGTCCTGCGTGTGTTTCTCTAGCTCTCCCAACACATCTGGGCGTTAACCAGTATTTCTTCGTGCATTTGCTTTTCTGCTTAAACTGGAGAGTGCAGATTCTGTTGCTTGCAACCAAGAACCATAATATGTTGGTGTCTGCAGGGTAGAACAGAGCTCGAGGTGGAAGGAAGTTCCAGCCACATGCCAGGAGCTATAGATGGTACAGACATGACCTTGTGGATCATCCCCTAAGAAGCCACCAGAGAGACACTGCAGCCCTCACTGTGCAGATGGAAGACATTAGGCAACCCTCCCCAGATCCCCTAGAAATTAGCAGAGCCATGATCAAAATTCAAGTCTGAATCCAAAGCCTGTGCTCTTTTTCTGCTCCAGATATCTCTCGTGTACATTTAATAATTCACTTCGTTAAGAAGGCATTTTTCCTTGTGTTTAAAACTGACTTAAGAATTCAGTCTGAGAGATCCAAGAAGTGTCCATGGGATGCCCATCTCCACATGGCCTCCCTCAGGCATGTCCCTGGTTTCTGGTTCCCTCAGGACACTGGGTGGACAAAGTGAGCTCTTGTGTCACCTAGGCCCTGCATGGCCAGACCCCTGGTACCTTTCCATTCTTGTCCTAGATCACTCTCCCCCTCACCCACATTGCTCCCCACACTGGCCAACTTTCACTTCCTAGAACATTCCAAGCTCTTTCCTGTCTGTTGATTCAGCATTGTGTCTCCAGGGCCAGCACCAAACCTGACATTTAGTAAGTGCTCAATAAATATTTCATGAATGAATGAGTAATTCCTCCCAGGGGGATTGCTGTGTTGAATTTTATAATATAGCAGTGGGAGTTTGAAATAACTCAAGTTCTTCTCCCTGGAACCCCATGGCTAAAGTGTCACGAGGTATAGAATCAGGCCATTTTCCCTTAGTGTGAGGGGAAAAGCTGGAGAGAGGCAAAATGCGAAGACCCACTAGGACTTTTCCAGGGGATCTCAATGATCATGGCCATTGGGTTAATTCCTTTCTACTCTCCAGTGGCCCCAAGCTGGGAGTATGGCTGGAAAGGTAGGGATTGATGGGGAAGGGGTCCCAAGACACCCTCACTGGAGAAGTCCTTTAGAATACATTCCACTCTACCCGACACTCATGTGCACACGCATGCATGTGAATATACGCAGGTATACACCGTGAGTAGTTGGTCCACAGACTTCACGGGTAGGTGGAAGAGAGATGAACAGGTAGAGAACTTAACTGCTGAAAAGCTGAGTGAAAGCTGCGTAGCGTATCTCAGGGAGACTTTGATGGCGCTGTGCTCTCAACCGGCAAAATTTGTGTCTGAGACATTCCAGAGACCAGGTTTGGGTATCCCAGGGGTGGTCTGTCTGGATTCATCCTCACTCCTTTCCACTCCCATGCCTTTGGTGGTGGTGATAGTCACTTTGCATCATCACAATTATATAACCCATCTTGGTTCTTTTGTGATGATTTCATCTAAAATTCACAGATTCTTTGGAGGTGAATAGATGGTCTATTTGCTTTCTTCCGAGGTAATAGAATAAATCAGTCTAAAACTCACAAAATATCTTAGTGACCCCCGATGGGGTGCCTCCTTATTTTAAAGGATGAGGAAACTGTATCCCAGAGAAGGGAAATAATTTGCCCTGAGTCCCACTGTCAGAAGCAAGCATGGAACCCAGTTGTCTCAATGCCCAGTCTAGATCTCTTGTCACAGTGCCACATGTCCAGCCACTCAGGACCACAGGCTTGATTTACACCACAACCTGTGGGCTTCTGCAGTCTCCAGCCTGGGCTCCCCACCACAAGGGGGTTGGACATGCCCCTTACCTCACACGTTGACTTCAGCAACACCAGCCCATTGGTTGTTCCGCCATAGAGCCCAAGTCTCCCATTGTTAATCATCTTTTAAAAGAGTTTAACATCTGCTGCAGGGAAATTTACTGGCCTCAAGTTACCGGCTATAATTTTGGTCATTTGGGGGAAATAATGATGCTATAGTCGTCACTTTCCAAATGTTGCAGGAACCTGACCCAAATCAAGAAACCTCCCAATAAATCAGCTCAAAAACAGCATCAATTTCTAGCCTCACTGTTTAGCATGTTGCAGCTCTGAATCAGTGTCTGAGCTGGAGAAGGCATCCAACTCGAAGTCTCTAGATTTTAATAATAGCTGCCATTGTTCAAAGAGGGATTCATAACTCTCAATGGACTCCAGCCAAAAGTTGTGAGCCAGACGGTGTATTTATGTATGTTTGGATGTACTAAGTGCTTGATGGTTGTTATTTTTTTTTTTTTTTGGAGTGGTTCTTTTAATGTGGAAGCTACCCAGTTCTCCAAGCCATGGTTCTGCTTGTAGACATCACCCTGGACCAAGTCCTTCCTGCTGACAAGCTTTTATAAGTCTTCTTTGGCCCTTGATTTATGTACATGTGGCCGGGACCGTTGTATATTATGACACTGGTCATTAATAGTAAAAGCGACAGCTAACTCCCGTGGAGTGTTTGCTCTGGGCCAGGAGCCGTTCCGTTGATTCATGTAATCCTCAGAACAACCCTATGAGGCAGGTATTACTATTATCTTCATTTTCCACAGGAGAAAAGTGAGGCATATAGTGGGTGACTAGCCCAGAATCACACATACACTAATCAGAACAGCTTGGGTTGGAACTCAAGCAGTCTGGCTCCAGAGACCCCCCCCACTTCTCTTTTTTAAAAGAACAGATTTATTGACATATAATTCATGTACCATACAATTCAAATAATAAATGGTTATTTGTCTTTTTATTCTTGAGTTGTAAGAGTTTCTTGTATGTTCTGGACATAAGTCTCTCATCAGATAAACAATTCACAAATGAACACAGATAAACGCAGATGAACAGCTCCCATTCTGTAGGTTGTGTTTTCAGTTTCTTTTAAAGTGTACAATTTAGTGGTCTTTTAGTATATTCGGAAAGTTGTGCAATTTTCATCACTATCTAATTCCAGAGCATTTTCATCCCAAATGAAATCCTACACACATTTGCAGATATTACCAATTCCCCCCTTCTCCCAGCCCCTGGCAATCACTAATCTAATTTCTGTCTCTATGAATTTTCCTATTGTGGAAATTTCATATAAACAGAAGCAAGCAATATGTGACCTTTCGTGTCTGGCTTCTTTCACTTAGCATAATGTTTTTCAGGTTCATCTACATTGTATTTCGTTCCTTTTTATGGCCAAATAATGTCCCATTGTACAGATAGACCATATTTTATTTATCCATTCATTCATTACTTGTTGGGCATTTGGGTTATTTCCATTTGGGGGCTATTACAAATAATGTTACCATGAACATTCCCGTACAGATTTTTGTTTGGACATATGTTTTCCTTTTTCTTGGGTATATACCTAGGAGGGAAATGACTGAAGCACATATTGACTTTATGTTGAAATTTTTAAGGAATTGTCAAACTCTTTTTCAAAATAGCTATACCATTTTACATCTCTACCAGCAAAGCAAGAGGGGTCCAATTTCACCACATCCTCATCAACACTTAATATTTTCCATTGTTTTGATTATAACCATCATAGCAGGTATGAAGTGGTATCTCATTGTGGTTTTAATTTGCATTTCCTTAATGACCAGTGATATTGAGCATCTTTCTGTGTGTTTAATGGCCATTTGTATATATATTTTCTTTGGAGAAATCTCTACTCGCATCCTTTGCTCACTAAAAAATGGTTATTTGCCTTTTAATTCTTGAGTGGTAAGAGTTTCTTATATGTTCTGGACATAAGTCTCTAATAAGATAAATAATTTGCAAATATTTTCTGTGAGTTGTCTTTTCAGTTTCCTATGGTGTCCTTTGAAGCACAGAAGTTTTACTTTTTGTGAGATCCAATTTATCTATTTTTTTCCCTTTTGTTGCTTGTGTGTTTGGTGTCATATCTAAGAAGGCTTGGCCTAACCCAAGGCCACAAAGATTTGTTCCTGCTCTATAAGTTTTAAAGTTTTAGGCTTAGTATTTGGGTCTATGATCCATTTTGAGTTAACTTTTGATATAGTGTGGGTTAGAGGTCCAACTCCATTCTTTTGCATGTGAATATCCAGTTGTCACGGCACCATTTGTTGAGAAGACTATTCCTTCCCCGTTGACTGGTCCTAGCACCCTAGAGACCTCTCTTGACTACTACACTTAACTGCCTGTCTTAGAACTTTTGAAGGATGAACGCCCTCAAAAGTGTGTATGTATGTGTGTATGCAAGTGTGTATGGTGTATTATGAAAAAAAAAAAAAAAACAGAAGAAACTAACCAAAGCTGTGACCTAACATGCTGGCCTCTTCTGAACTTAAATCATCAGCTGTCCAAAAGCCTAAAGGGTAAAGATGATGTATGACCAAGGTCAGATGATCCATCTGACCTCCAAAGGCTAAAACACACCATTAGAAAGGATAGAGGGTCTTAGTAAAGATTTGAAAAGTGAAACTCCCCAGAGAAGAAGGAAGACAACTCCCTGAGGAGAACGTGCTGTTAAACTAGCAGATGTCCTCTGGTATCACCCTCATAGGTGGGATCCAGAGTTCTCTGCCCAAGACACATCTGCATGAACAGATAAAGCCAGATGGAGTCAGCCAGTGGTGAGGCTGGTGTTTCAGATATGGGATGATTCTATCAGTCTTTCCTCTGAGATCTTGGGGTTATTCCTTTCTTTGTCACAACTGTTAATAATACAATAACTTCCTGCTTATCAGGCCAGACTCTGCCCCACTGGTGACTCAGGGACTCCTAAGCAACTGCTAGAGCGGATGGGCCAGGATTTCACCTCTCTACTCCTTCCATAAACATTTCTCCAGCCTCAGAAGGAGCCCTGGCATCATCCAGTTAGTTTTTTATTTCTGCTTCTCCAAAGACAGCACCCCACACACGATGGCTGCTCAGGTAACTCAGAAAGCCATGACGTTCAGAAAAGATTCCTTTATGGAAGGGGTGATAACATTTTAAGGAAAACATAATACAAAATGGGACTTACTTAGAAGTGGTCAAGCCCCCAATGACTCTGCCTTAAAGAACCCCTGTAGGGTTTTCTTTCCTTTCCTCTACTTTCAACACGAGCCACTTTCTTACTCCCCAAAGGGCTTGTATAAGTCAGAGTAAGTAACACTAGTTGATGAAACAAGTAATCCCCTAAATTGCAATGGTTTAACTCAGTAAAAGATTATTTCTCTCTCCCACAAAGTCCAGTGCAAATGTCTCTAGCCAGTGAGCAGCCTTCTGTGTGGTCATTCACCAACCCAAGATCCTTTCACCTTGTGTCTATGCCATACTCTCAGGACCCTAAGTCCTCTTGATCTTTTCTATGCAGCCAGCAGATGGAAAGGAGAGGGCTGGGAATCCCTCAGTTGGTGCTTATGGGCCAGGCCTGAGTGATGCACTTTAGCCACAGTCCATTGGCCAGAACTGAGTCATATGGACGCACCTAACTCAAAAGAGGCTGGAGGACAAGGCCTCCCGTACCCCCAAGATAAAGGAAATGTATTTTGCTGAAAATGCAGCAGTCTCTGTTGGTGACTACGAAGATACAGAATTCAGCCACCGTAATGACAACAACTTTATGATGCTTCCAGGCTGTCCTAGCACGTTCCTTCCTCTGAGCTCAGAAAGATGTCTCTGGTCACCTGCCTTCCTCAAGTGTGACCAGATCCATTTTTAAGAGGGCTCCAAGGCAGGTCTGCGAGCCAGGCAGGGAAGCAAGTCTGGGCAGGATCTTTCCTTTCCACAATCATCCAAGGCTGTCAAACAAGAATTCTATAAATACCCAAACCTGGCCAAAAGTCAAGAAGAGGTTCTGAGAAGCTGGTCTGGGGGCAAGAGACTGAGGTTGAATGTGTAGGCTGAGAAGATGGGGCCCACGGAGATCAGAAAAATAGTTGTGTCATTCCACCTTTGGGTGCCACAGGGAGGCTCTTTGACAAGACAGGTCTTAGAGCATCGATTATTTCTTCTTCCTAAGTAAGGAAGAGGGGTGTACTGCAATGGCTTGGCCAGCCCCAGACAGCCATGACAGGCCTGCCCACTCTAAGGCCAGAACCCAGGGGTGTCTCAGACCAAGGGTAGTGCAAAGGCTCATTGTCCTACACATGTGGGGCTTCATGTCCCTGCAGTGGTAAGAACAGTCCTGGGGTATTTATCAATCTGGTAGCACCTCTTTCCAGAGGTCTGGGAGGCACATATGGCAGAAGTAACATTTCACATGCATCCCAGGTAGCAATCCCTCTTGCCAGCAATGCATGCTGCCCATGTTGGGATCTACAAGATGATATCAGAATTTCCTACCTGAGAATCCTCTGCTGTGTCCCCAAGATTTAAGAGTAACATCCCACCCCTTCTTCTATGACAAGCTTTGGAAAAACTGAACAGAGACTGGGCTGGAGGAAGCCCCATGAGCCATGTCCCAAGGCCAGGTCTGTGAGGAAGTGAGAGAAAGAACAGCCAGTACCAGCTCTTCCTCCTCCGGCCACTGCTGGGGCTCCTGTTTTCTCAGCCACCTCCAGCAGTGCCTCCTTTCAGCTGTGGCTCGGGTGAGAATTATGGAATTGCTATTATTACTCCAGCCCAGTGTCCAGAGCTTGATGGCTGCTGCCCTGGCAGCTCCAGCCCAGAGGGGAGCCAACTGCAATGACAATAAAACAAAGTCCTTGGCAGCTGGAGGCCTCTCGCTTGCATGCTGGGGCTGACAAACTGGATATGGAGCCAGCCCTGACTCCAGCTCCTTGGGAAGTCTTGGAGCTGGCCCATTGCCTCCCTGGCATCTGATTCCAAAGACATTTTTCAGCCCAGCTGGGAAGGCTGTGACAGTCTCAACAAGGCTCACTCTATCGAACTTGAGAAACAAGAGTCTCTGAGCCTCAGCCGTGTGTCCAGGGCTTCCTCGGGAAGAGAAGCAGATGAGTCTGCTCTGATTCAGCTGCCTTTGTCAATCCACCAACTGAACTAACAGCATTCAGAGAACACCACCGCATGCAAGGGCATTGCCCAAGACTCACGCATTCAGTGCATCTTTCTGAAGCACCTACTGTGTGTCAGGCACTGTGCTGGGTGCTGAGGATACATCCATGGACAGAGGAGACGGAAAGCCCTGCCCTCCTGGGAGCTCATACGCTGTTGTCAGGGGAGAGACGAGAAACAGAATAAATAAGTGCCAGTGAATTAGAAGGAAATGAGGTGCTATGGAGGAATCTGAGCAGAGTCAAGGCAAGGGGAGTGAAGGAGGCAGGAGAAAGCTTGAAACGTGTGGGTAGGGAAGGACTCACTGAGAAGGTGACACTGAAACCAAGACTTGAAGGAGGGAAAGGGTCAAAACAAAAACTCCAAAATGACCCACTTCCCAGAGTTTACTGAAACAGCAGATGGCGCATAAAGCAGCACACTGAGAGGTGATAGGCATTTTGAGGAAGAAACCCATGTGCCCTGAGGAGGGGTAACTGCCCTGGACCTGCTCCCTGAGAGCACTTCATGGCTTGAACCTCAGTGAGATGCCTAAGACAGGCGGGATTTAATTGGGGTGACCAGAAATATGAGAAAAAAGTGTGACAAGGGCACGTGAGAGCAGAGTAGGGGACATCTACAGGAAACCGCACTCTAATGGGTGCAGCCAGCGAAGAGAAATGCCTGGGGAGGTTTAGCAGGCTGAGCCCGCCGGAACTCTACATTCTTCCTACTTAGAAGCCCACTGAGAAACCTCAGATCTGTTGATCATTCTCCTAAGACCAAGCCTCCTAGACCAGAGGGTCTCAAACCTGCCTGCCCATCAATATCACCTGGGTTTTAATAATGTAGCCTCCTGGGTCCCTTTCTGGACCCATAAATCAGAATCTGTTTTTGAAAGCCCAAAGACCAGTTGCGTTTGGGGTCCACCCTTCTGGCCCTGCACTTCTATGCCTTGAATGCTGGAATCATTTCAGAGGCCACATGCGTGGTAGGAGAAGCATAGCAGGGGCTTGCCCCACGGGGTGGGAATGATCTGTGCGTGTGTCAGTTTCCACAAGGAGATGGGGAGCCCCTGGAGGACAGGGCCCATATCTTACTTTTCTATATGGAAATGCAGGCTCTGAAACATAAGAGGCACCAATAAACACATTCTGAACTGAACCGAGCTAAGCCTGGTTCCGCCAGGTACTAGCCATCTGGCTGTAGTCATGGTATTTAAACTCAGGCCTCAGTCTATACCTATAAAATGGGTACAATGATTCCCGCCTTTCTTGTCTCACGGGACTTCTGCGAGGCCCAAAATGAGACAACTTGTATATGTGCAAAAGCAATTGGACAGTTTCTTCAGGGATTCCCAGTAGAGAGGAAGCTTGGCACAGATGATCCAAAATAGATCATCTTAAAGCCTTGTTTAACTTTGGAATCCATCCAATGAGTAGGTTTACCTTCCTGAATTTTTTCTTTTGCTTTAACTAAAACTCATTCATACTGAAAAAAAAGGGGTTAAATATTAATAATAACCTACCATGTGCCAGACACCCTATTTGACAATAGGAACCCACAAATAAGTGAGATGCAGTCATTACCGTCACTAGGCCCAAAATCTAACCAGGAGGAGCACACACATGGGCCAAGAACGCTGACAGGAGCAAGTGGATAAGGACTATGGCCAAAGGCTTCCCTTGCAGGCCAGAGGTAATGAGCAGAAGACAATCTCCCAGAGTTCCAGGCAGAAAGCACACAGTGGCCAGACAAAGGCAATGAGACAGAAAATGGAGAAAACAGAGCTCGTTCAGGACCGGCAAGTCAGGTGACACAACCAGAGTGAGGAGTAGGTGCAAAAGATGCAGGACAGAGGCTGAGCGTGGTCATCAACCTTGAAGATGGCACCCAACCATCCTTCTGTCCTGGCATTCATGCCTTTGTGTAATGCCCTCCCCACGAGAGTGGACTGGACCCAGTAACTTCCAACAAACAGACTGTGTATGGCAAAAGCGATGAGATGTCACTTCCAAGATTAGGTTGCAAAAATGCGTGGCTTCCTTCTTGGGCACCCTCACTTGCTCTCTCAGTAGCTCGCTCTACCAGAAGCCAGTGCCATGCTGTGCAGTGCCCTGCTGAGAGACCTGTGTGTGGAGGAGCTAATGGCTCCGGCCAGCAGCAAGCAAGGACAGGGCCACTCAGTCCAACAGCCTGTGAGGAACCGAATCCTGCCAACAATCCCGTGCATGATCTCGCACTGGGTCCTCCCCCACAGAGCCTTCAGCCCCAACTTGGCTGCCACCTTGATTGCAGCCTTATGCAACCCTGAGATGGGGGACCCTGCCAAGCTGTCCACAGATTCATGATCCACAGAAACCGTGACATCATAAATGCTTGTTATTTTAAGCTGGTAGGTTTGAGGGCAATAGATAACTAAGACAAGTGGCCATCAGAGTTCTCTGAGAGTGAAATAATCAAACTTATTCTTTGACAATTGTGTTGACCGGCAATGAGGGTCCTCCGCAGGAATCCTGGTGACACATGATGAGAGCTGGAACAAGGCAGTGGCAGAGGGAACAGGGAAGAATGAATGAGATACATTGTGAGGTTCAGTTGGCAGGACTTGGGTTCCAGGAGGCCAGAACACCCATTCATCTGGTTACTCAAACCAAAAGCCTCAAAGTTGTCACTGATTGCTATTGCATTTATATACCCACATTCGACTACCAGCAAATTCCTTCTTCACCTTTTCCTCCCTCTCCCCAGGACTACTGTCCACATGACAGATACGTCACCTCCCAACTTGCAACCCACCAATGAATTCTCACCATACTTAGGATAAAATCCAAAGTCCTCCCCATGCCCTACAAGGCCCTGTGTGGTCTGGACTCTGGCCACTCTCTAAGGTCATGTCTTCCCATGTCTCCCCCCTCACTCAGCCCCAGAGAAACAGCCCCCTGTGAGCCCCTCTGTTTGGAATTCTCTTCCTGTAGACGCCGTGTTTGCACAGCTCACTCCCTCAGTCCCTTCAGAAATGGCTTCCCGATGGCCGGCGTTTAAGCAGAGATCCTACAGAAAAACCACGGAGCTCGCCATCTTGGATTTGGAAAATTGGCAGACTTCCTTCAGAGTCACGCCGTCCGCTGCGGGATCAGTAGCAGCGGTTGCAGTGACAGCTTTCCCGGACGATACAAGGACTGCAGGGCCTGGGGCCTGATGGCCAGAGAGAATGGGGAACATGCCTCTCGTGGGTCTCTGCACACACGGAGCATCTCGGGAACAGCCCCTCGTGCCTGCCACCGCCTCTCTAACTGCCCCAGACGCCTGCCGCCCACCGGTGGGCTCGGTGCCCCGGCGAGGCTGCGGAGAAATACGGGCAGGTGTTGGTTTCACTGCTGCCTGGGCAGCAGAGGCGATGGAGGCACGGGGAGGCGAAGTGCCTCGTCCCAGTGTTTCCTGCTGGCCGGTCCAAGTGCACCCCATCATCTTGGGTCTTCAAAACAATGAGATCCAGACAGGAAAAAATAAGTAAATCGTAACAAAATAAGACATGTCAAAGTGCTTTGTCAATTGCTATTCGTTTAGTAACTACTGCAGCTTACTATGCTGTGGGTTTGAAGCAGTCACTCGTTAAGTTGAACTACCCTGGCCACTGACCCCCCCCCCATCATGTGGCCAGGCGCCGTGGCAGGCAGCAGCTCCTCACTCTGAGTGCCAGGATGTGCCAGGTGTGGCCTGGGGGGCTCGGGGTGGGGCTGCTCAGTCTGCAGAGCCCGGGGAGCGGACTTGGAGAGAGGGGGGCTTTGAGGGTGAGTTGCCTGGAGCTGGGGTGAACCACAGCCCCCACTGAGGCTCTCTGGTGTCTGCCCAGTGAAGGGTCTTCACAGTCCTCGGCAAAGTCACTTGCTCTCCTTCCGCTCACACGGTGGCATCGCTCTGGGCTCCCTGGACACAGGCAGCCAGTCACCAGGAGTGTGGTGATCGTTTCTTGGTGATGTGCGATGGCTCCAAGGGTGACCAACAGTGTGAGTCAACAGTGTGCCCCTCCCCCCCAGTCTCTTAACGCCTCATCTCCCCAACAGGCCACCCACAACGTGCTAGAGATGCCAGCTCTTTCATTCCCACTTTCCCCTAAAGACAGAAGAAAACAGACAAGGAGGTGGAAGAGCCCAGGAGCCAGGTAGGGCAGCAGGGAGGTGCCAACGTGAGCAGCCAGCCAGGGTGGCGACTAAGCTGGGGCACAGGGCTCTGGGGACAAAGGACATTCAGATTCAAGGACAGTGGGTCCCTCTCCTGTGCTGCCACGAGTCTCTCAGCCCCACCCCCCCAGGCCAGAAAGGGAAGGGGCTTTAGACCTCATCTCGCCAACCTTTGGTTTCAAGTCAATTGGTGTTCAGAGAGGTTAGACGAATTGCCTGTGTTCGTAATTAAGCCAGATTTGTTCTGGCCTTAGAGAATGGAAGAGAAAGTTGAAAAAATAGTTACCTTGGACAGAAAGCCTGGGTTTTAAGGCACTCGACCATATAATGACACCTAATCATTTACCTATGACTGGTCTACGCCTGGTTTCCTCTAGGCCAGGGGAAGTTCCTTCAGGGCGGAGGCTTCTTCCAAGATTCCTCTTGTGTCACCGACACCCAGGAAATGTTGGCCCGCACCAGGCAGACAGAAGAAAGAACAGCAGACGAAGCCCCAGCAACGAACTGAATAACCGACGGGCAAACGGACACCTTCTAAGTCACCCACGGCTCATTCCTGCCAGGAGGTCAGAGCCAAAGTTGAAAAGCAGTGTGGTCTAGGGGGAAAGCGCAGAATCATAAATAATTACAGCAATGCTATTAGCAGTATCAAGACACATAATCGCAGAGCACACGGTTTTGCCACAGCGCCGCTCCGGCGTGGCCGGGGACTGCTAGCTGGGGGAGGGCAGACCACGCTGCTCCACCTAAGCCCAAAGTCTCTCGAGGACAGGAGCTGTCACAAGGAGAGGGGCCGTTCGTTCTTTCTTGCTTGAAGCCCAGGCAGTGCCCGACAAACTCAATTTCCACACCTGCCTTGAATGAAAAATAGCATTTTGCAGCGCCTGCCTTGCGTTTATCACACTCTCCAGGGGACGTGAGAAGTTTGGGGAAAGCATGGTCTAAAGTTACCATTCATATTTTTGAAGTCACTATTTCATTTATTTTGAAATTTCAGAAGGCATCGAAGGAGGGCACAAGGTTTTTTAACACTCATAGGAAGGGGCTCGAGTTTGAAAGGTGGAGAAATCTTGCAAATGAGCCTGCTTCTGCTCAGGGCACGTTCCCCACTCCCGTGCGTCCTTCTGAAGAACGGGGTTTCCTTACCTCGTCATTCTCCTTGCAGGAGTGACACAGAGTCCCCCAGCTGCATTAGGGAATCACTGTCATCCTCCCAGTTTTATCTGATCCTCATAATATCTCTGTGAGCCTGGCAGCGTGGAAGCCCAGTTTAATTCAACAAATATTCACCGAAAACTGCCATGAGCAAAGCCCAGTGCGCAACAGAAAAGCCACCTGGCACGGTGATTTCTAACTGCGGGTCTGGGAGGGGAGTCTGTCTCGAGGCCTCTCGTTTCCCAGATGAAGACATGAGGTCCAGACAGGAGAAGGACTTGCTCTCTGCACTCGGGCAATGCCAAGCCAAGACTCGAACCCAGGTCCCCCAAACCTTCACAATCCAGGGTTCTGCCCATCTCATCCCACAGCCCCTTTGGTTGTCCCTGCTCTAGGGAGGAAAGAGGGAAAGGAAGGGATTATTAGCACAACTGAGCACATTGGTCTGCCAGCACTGTGCTAGGGCTCTGCCTACACACATGCCTGCATGGGAGGTGGTTTGTAGCAACTGTCTTCTGTGCTTACGTGGCACTTTCCTATCTGCAAGTCATTTCAGGCCCACCCACCAAGCGCTGTGAGTCTTGTCACCTCTCAGTGCCTCAGTCTCTTCATCTGGAAAAATGGCTGCAACCACGGGTGCTGCCCAGGGTTGCTTCAAGGACTGGTGAGATCAGGGTCTTACATATAATACCTGCACCAGGTTAGCCCCACTCAGCCTCTGTGGGCCGTAAGACACCTTCTCGCCTTTATTTTGCACCTGAATCACAGAGAGGTGATGTGCCGCTGCTGGTTGGCAACATCGAGGTTCCCCATTCCCAGCCGAAGACCCTTTCCCGGCCCTGCTGCGGGACCAGCCTGCAATGAGCTGGGTTTGCCCTTCCTGAGAGCACAGGGGAATTCCAACAAGAAACAGCCCCAGCGCCCCTACGCAAACCAACTTGGAAAGAAACCACCCTTGAATTAGGCCAGGCGTTTTATTTTTAAACCCCAGGTTTTATTTGTGAGGTTTGCTTTTCCACGAGGAGGTCTGTTGCAGGAACTTACCGTTGCTTGAAGGTTTGGTTATTCCTGCCGGGGCACCAGAGTCACCTGGCGATCAAGCCGTCCGTGCATAGCAATTCCGGCTCTGACACCCGGCAAAGGCTCTCCTGCCGGTTCTCTCACACGCTACCTAGCATCTGCTTGTTCCTGATGTCCCCCCAAGTGCCTCTACCTGGCAGTCATGACATGGGCTGCAAGTTGAGGTGGAGAACCGTGGAGAACGGAGACATCTGCTCAGCAGTGGTGCTAAGCTAACCAGGGATGAACGCAGCCACAAAACCTCACTGTGTGCAGCATTGTTTAGTGTCAGATACAGTTAGTCCTCTTTATCATTTTCTGATTCCTTTAAAATGGGTAAACTCCATGTGATATACGCAGGAAACTTCTGGTCACTAAAATATAAATTTTTCACTTGAAGAAACTGCTACCAAAATGTCCCCCAGCTTGGTGGTTTGGAGTTTCTTTTGTTTCTTTCCTTAAACTACTCTCTTCATGTTTCCTTCTATGTCTGTCAGATGGGTCCTCACAAACAGCAAGTTTCTAGGTGTCAGAAAACAGTTCTCATTTCATTATCTTCTTAGAATATGTGTGAGGGGCACCATACAACTAAACAGGGCAGCTGGTTGGTTCAGTGGGTGGCTGGTTGGCCTCTAGTCTCAGCCTTGCCACTTTGCTGTGTGGCCTTGGACAAGTTGCTTCCCCTCTCTGAGCCTCCCTTTCCTAGTTTGTAGAATAAGCTGCTGGTTGGAAAGGAAGTCTGAGTAGCCAGGGAGGGGTCTTTGAGAACCCGGACTCAGGAACCAGAGAGATCTTGGACCTCTCGGGTCATTTATCCTCTCTGTGCCTGAGTAATACCGACATGACGATGATAAAATGCCTACTTGTTTGGAAAGTTTTGTGAAGAGTCAATGAACAGATGCATGTCAAGTGCTTAGAACGGTATCTGGCACATGGTAAGCAGTCACTGGAACTAGTTCACGCTCTGGTTACTTCTACAACACAGAGAGGGAGCTCCCTGAGGCAAGGGTCGTGTCTTACTCATGTTTCTACCCTCAGCACCTGATGTGGGACCTGCAGGCAGGCCCTGGCTGGGAGGAGAGCTGAGTTAAAATAGTGAGTGAAGAAACACCCAGCTCGGAACCCAATATATGCAAGGGGGAGGGGGACTTCAGGGGGGCAGCTATTCTGTGGAGTGACAAACACATTCCTGTCCCCAGCCCTTTGCCGTGGGGGAGACGTGAACCCTTCAGCCCCTCCCACACCCCTTCCGACGCCCCTTCCCACTCCTAGGGCCAGAGGAAAACCCGGCTCCCCATTCCCGGTGTGCGGCGCCCACCCCCGAACTCTGCCCATGTCCATTGCCCCTAGGTCTGCTCTCCTCCCACAGGTCACTTCCCACTGCAGGGAAACAGTAGTCAAAAAAGAAACAGCCCAGCCACCCGCCCGCAGCCCCTGGCCAGTAACCTGAGCTGCAGAAGGAAAGCTGCAATTACGGTTTGGGGTTTCTCCCCCTCCTCTTCCAGCTTCTTGACTCACTTTTCATCCTTCTCCTGCCTTTTGAGGGCTCTGCACGGAGCTCCTCGGCTCTGCACCTCTGGGGTGGCTGGAGGTTGGGGGGCTCAGCCGAGCCCCCTATTTTCCTCCCCCCAGCGGGTCAGGGCCCCAGCGCCCTCGGCTTGCAGCCCACGTGGCACGCAGAGCCCGGCCAGCCGCCCCGCCCCCCAACCAGGAAATTTATTAGCAGAGGCTGCGGGGAGGGCTGGGGTTACCGCGACTTCATTACTCTTACAAAATATACTATGGGACGTTTACTAGTGTCCCGTGAAGTGTGGCCATAAATCAGGGGCTCCGCGGCTCTTGTCGGAAGAAACTGAGGAAAGCGCGTTTGCTAGCGCCCCACCGGGGCCTGGCCCTGGCCCTCCGGCCTGTCCCCAGCAAAGCCACCCCCTCACACACACCCCTCGTCCCCCACGGCCAGGCACAGGCTGTCCCCCGATCTGCACAAATATGTCATCCAGTTTCAAATCCACACGCGCCACGCTGCATCTCTCCTGGAAATAATATTTCCTCTGCCAATTTTATTCTCTCGGCCCCAGGGACCTGCAAAACTTCTGTGCAGCAGGGATCCTGTTTCTAATATGCATGTATATGAAGGAAATACACCCGAAGGTGAACGGCGATTCGCTCTTGGTAGAACAATTACAGGTGATTTTTATTAACTGATTTATATTTCCCCAGATTTTCCACACTTCTTGAAAAATAAAAATGTGTCACTTTTAGAATCGGAGAAAAAAATGTTACTTTAAAAAAAAAAAAAGCCAAAAACCAATTGTGGGGAAATAGGAATATGTTTGTGTTATTTATAAAAAAAAAAAAAAAATGTAAAACCGTAAACAACCGAACTAGGTAACAATTAGTCCACATTTCCAGAACAGAATATCACCCAGCCAACTCTAAATACTGGTGTTGAAGAGGTGGGGAAAGGCTTATGATTTAATGCTTAGCAAAAAAAAGAAAAGAAAAGGCAAAAAGCAGGCCATTTTTGTATACATATGCTGATTAGTAGTATATGAAAAATATACTTAAGAAATGTTATATTAGGGTGTGGGCTTCTGGAATATTTTCTTCCTCTCCTTTCTGTTTTCCAAATTGTGTGTAGTGTGGTTGTAGTTCTTTTGTAATTTTTAAGTGTTTGAGAAGAGAAAAGAAAAAGCAAACGGGGTCTTGGCCTCCCACTCTCCCTCCTCACGGCCCAGTGCCACACACGTGCTGTTCCCCCACATTAAAACATGAGGCCCGGGGTGCCGTGGTGAGTTCAGTTCCGTTGGGACAATCTGGAACAATCAGCTCCACCAATGAACTTTTTATGGAGTCTCTGACTTTGAAGCTAAGTAATGAGACTTGGCCCCCGACCAGGCCTTGAAATGTTCAAAGTGGCCTCCCCATGTCAATTAGCTAATCCCAGGCATCCAAGGCGGCCAGCGGCAGGCGGGCAGTGAGGCCCTGGTTGATGGCGGAGGATGGGACGGCGGGTGTCCCAGCCTGAGGCCAGGGGAAGAGTCTGAGGGTCCTGCTTCCAGCCTGTGGCCAGACGCAGGGGCTGGGGGATCTTTCTGAGGAAACCCTTCCCCGGCCCCTTCCTCCTGTTTTACAAATTTGGGGGCAAGTCCAGGGAGGGAGGTGTGTGAAGGGCGTTTGTAATGTTCAGGGCTCTGAGTTGGCTTCTTCCCAATCAAGGAGTGCTTCTTTTAGAAAGGAGACTTCCCCTGTTTGAGGGAAACTGGCTGGTCTAGAGCACCCCCTGGCCGGCCAGCTCACCACTACTACAAGCCACCACCCCTGTGCCTTACTTAGCGCAGGAAAGAGGTGCTGCCTCTGGTCTCTGTTCAGAGAAAGTCCCTGAGAGTTCTCTAGGTGCTGGGGACAAAGAAACTCTCTCTCCCTCCTCCCAAGAATTTAAAAATAAAGTGACATTCCTCAGCTAAGGGATTCCTCACCCCCAGAAGAGGGGCATATTTTGCTCGGTTTGGCTTGTTGGGGTTTGGTGGGCTTCCCCTCCACTGTTATTTTTCGATAACAAGTCACTCTGTCCTGGCCTGGTGGGGACAGAGGCAGGTAACCTCTGGCCCACCCCAGATAATCGCTTCACTCCACATTTTGAATGTGTCTCACAGCATTTGGAATTTCAGTGGCTTTTGGTTTTGATATTTAAAGGGGAAAAAAAAAAAAAAAAAAAACTTTTGCCTTGAAGCAGTGAGTTCTCTTGGCAGCTACAGGGAGCCTGGCAGTGCTGAGACCTTTACTGGCAGGGCTGAGGAGATGAGCTGCTCGGTTGTGGTGTGTTCAGAAGTTTAAAACAGGAAAAAGGACAGGGCGAGGGTTTGCGGCAGTGGGCCCGGGCTCCGGGTGGGGGGTGGCGAGACCTCCAGATCGGCTCTCCTCTCTACTGTAAATTACAAGCCGGCTTTTTTAAATTTCCTTTCCCAGAACAATGTTATTCATTCAACTCCAAAGTAAACATTGGGCTTAGATATGCAACAGTTTGGGAGAAGAAACTGTCCTCCTTGTCAGGGTCTTTACCTGTCAGGGGCCTGATTAAACCCATATATCTTCGTGGCAGCCATCAGCAGCCACCGTGGGCTAAGGAGGGACCCAGCCGCAGCCCCCACGCCCCCCAGGAACGGGCAGCCCCTCTCGGGGCCTGGCTACAGCAGGGTGTCTGTTCAGGGCTCCAGCCTGACCCGGAACCTCTGTGGCGGGGAGGCAGATCCAAGGATCCAAGGGCCCGGAGAGCACGGGGAGGGGGCGGAGGAGGAGGGGAAAGTGTGTTTGAACCACCTTCAAAGTGATAGATGTTTGTACTAGAGGGGAGTTGATTGGGGAGAAACACAAGCCTGGGTAGTAAATCATGCGATCCGATGTCGGTGCTAAGAATATGGAAGGCCATTTCCTTTCTCCTGAGGGAAGGCCGCTTAATTAAGAGATCTCCAGGCACTTGACTTTCCTCATAAATTTTAGAGAGCTGTAAAACTCAGTGTGCATGTGTGTGTGTGTGTGTGTGTGTGTGTGTCTCCGTCCATGTGTCTGTAGGTGTGCACGCGGGGCGGAGAGCAGAGAAGAGTACCGCTGAAGCTCTGATCAGAGTGGCACCCACGTGACTACTCAGCTCAGCCCGTTTGTGCCTCAGTTTCCCCATGTTGGGAATGGCAATAATGAGGCTGCCCCTCACAGGCCTGCTTGTAGGTAAAGGTCAGGACTGCCAAGTGGGAAAGCACAACTCTCTGGCCGCCAATGAATGGAAGGGGGGTGGTGCACACAGGGACAGAAAGGGAGGGAGGACTTTGATCTGGTTACTGGTGTCGGGGCTGGGCGGGGCACACTGAGCCCAGAACCGGGCCCCAGAAAACGGTTGCATGTGTCAGGAGCGACAGCTTCCGTCCTTCAAAACCCATGCCGCAAGGATGCCCCAGTCTCTCTGGTGAGCCTCCCGCACAGCCCTGCGGCCGGGATCTAAACTTTCCTGCTCCCTCTAAGGCGTATTCAATTTCCACAGCACAGTCTGCTTCCCTCCCGGAAGAACTCGGCTCCCCTCCTGGCTTATCTGGTCGTGGGTGTCTCAGGGAGCAACTGTCACCTATCGATTTCCACAGAAGTGACTGTGAGCAGTTGGGGAGCTATGGTGCGGGGGGCTGTCCTGAGGAGCCAGTGATGCCAGGACTGCGGGGGGAGAAAGGCGGCTCAGACAGGAGGTCAAGGCAAGGGAAAGCAGGCCTGCCCAGAACAGCGCGGGCCAGGGCGAGGTTCTGCTCACGCGGAAAGAACAACCCCTGTGTGGCGTCTTCCCTCCACAACGCACCTTGCCTCTCCTTAAGGCGTGGTTCCCGCCGCGTCCCAGTGAACTGGTCAGGCCAGGGTTGCGGCTTCCTGTTGCAGAAAGAAGCGCTCAGCTGGGAAAGGGGCAGTGGCCTGGGGTAGGTCACACTGGCAGTCCTCGAACCCTCCTCTCCCAGGTTCTGCTGGCGCCGGGCCAGCCGGCGTAGGCACAGCGCGCAGGGAGTCACAGCCTGGAGGGGCTGTGGTGACGACGTCTCGTGGTTTCATTTCGGGACTGCTCCTCCGTGGCACGGTGGCTTCCGGTGTCTGGGATAGTTTGGGTGCATTCTCGGCCCGCTTTGTTCCTGGAAGCCCCGGATTCCATTTAGTGGTGGGCGCTGGGGAGGCTCAGATTAGATGATGTCTGAGTACATGAGGGCAAGGAGTGGGCCCTCACAGCACGTTGCTTCTGTTCTTCCAGAAAACGGGAGTGTGCGTTAAGCTAAACGACTGGCATGCTGCGGCTCTGCCCCACACCGAACTTGCTGAGGAAGCAAGATTGAGTGCTGTGACCCGGTCTGTTCTCAGGGGTCCTGCCATCAAAGATGGCAATGCCAGGGCTCTGGGGAATGCGGATAGGGTAAGGTGCAGAAGAGAGAGGTCTGGGGACACAGGAAGGGAGCAGAGGGCTCCAAATGACCCCAGCCCCTGAGCATGCTTTTCTTAGCTCCGTGATTCCATCATATCATTGCCGAGATGTTGCCTTTTCCCCTTTTCTGTTTCCTCTATGATAAATATGCATTGCTTGTATAATGCATGAAATATTAATAATAAAATATTTTTATAAGAAAATTCATGTTTGGGGCACATACGCTTCCTATTTCTTTCCCTTGCTAAAGTCACTCAGGTGCATTATAAGGTAGATTAACTTTATGAAAACTCCCTTTATGAGACAAACCATCCTGAAGGATCACTGTTACAGGGTTCAGTGAACCAACGTGCCCTGACCATCTCATGTGCGTCAGGCACTGCGCCCAGCGCCAGGGGCCCAGGGATGAGTAAATCACGCTCCCTGACCGACCCCACACTGCTTCAGACAAAGTCACACGTGTTCTTTCCACCTTCTACCTCCAGAATGTGTGGGGCACCTAAACACCCACCCAATTCCTGCCCGGCCAACGAAATGTGGTGGAGAGAGCCCTGGGCAAGGAGGGGACAGGGTGTTGCAGACCAGGCTCTGTGTGACGCTGGGAAAAATCCTTCTCCTCTCTGGGCCTCAGTTTCCCTATCTGTACAACAAGGACTTGGCCTATAGGATTGTCAAGTTTCCCTCCAGCTGTGTGACCCTGTGATCCAAACCCCTTCTTGTCCAGACCTAGTCCTGAAGCGCCCCATTCCCTGTCCAGTGCTGACCGGGTACAGGGCTCACCTGCAGGCCCCAGCCCAGCTGTGCGAGCCAGCGATGTGGGTAGTATGGCTGGCTTCTGGGTGTGGGCCTGGTCTGGGGCCAGAGCCCATGGCTTTTGCAGAAGCTGAGCTATGGTCCTGCAGTCCCCCTGCCCCCGGCCCTCCTAACCCTCCCCATCCCTCCATGCAGAACGAAGGAGGGGAGAGGAGCTGAGGTGAAAAGCAGTGTAAAGAAGACCCGAAACACTCCCACTTTGAAGGAAATGTGAATTAAAGGCAGAAGAGGAGGGGAGCCCAGATATAACACACAGGTCTTTGCTGATTATGGGGAAATGGGCCACAAAGTTTCAACTAGACATCACAACCCACTTTTCTGCATCTGAGCTGATCCTATGCCCCCAATATTAAGTGCAGTGTCCCTTTGAATGTACAGACCTGCTCGAATTCAATATATCTAGATATTAGTGTGAGTGGAAAGGTCCCTGTCCCAGAACACCTGGTTCAGGTTCCTCTACAGGGTGGCATACAGTACATCCCCGCCTCTCTCAGGGACTCAGATTCTACCTTTCCACATCGGGGGCAGCCCCCACATCTTCCCTGCATGGACTGGCAATGTCCTTTCAGCCCTGGTGCTGGGACATACAGGGCAGGACCCTGCAGGTGGCACAGCTTCCCGAGGACATGGAGCAGTGGCCCCAGCTGGCCTCCAAGGTGCTGCCCAGACACCACAGGGCACATGGTGGTTGGTTCGAGGTTCTGCTGGTTTCTACTCTGCATGTTTAGAGGCTGCCCTGAAAGCCTTCGGAG
This sequence comes from Mirza zaza, assembly GCA_008750895.1. Classification (NCBI taxonomy): domain Eukaryota; kingdom Metazoa; phylum Chordata; class Mammalia; order Primates; family Cheirogaleidae; genus Mirza; species Mirza zaza. The sequence goes on from VSMD01097300.1 coordinate 24,231, forward strand.
GCAGCCAGCATCCGCACCCACCCCAACCCCGTCCTGTGATTCCAATGGAAACAACTTGGCCATATCAAAACACTTGTGAGGGGCATTTAAGGCTCTGGGTGGGCCCAGCCATTTCCTGGAGGCCCAGGTGCCCAGTTGACTTCCCATGGCTCAATTTGCCGAGGACAGGCCCGGCATGTGCCTTTTGTCCCCAGGTGATCATTGGCACTGCCTCCGTTCACACTCAAATGTGACTGAGTTTGGAAGACAAATAAATAGCGACCTACCCATGACACAGAGTGGGCCTCCCAGGAACAAGAGTTTGGATCTCACTGTATCAACTTCAGGGACACAGACCCACCCTACGACAAAATGTGAGTAAAGGTGGGGGTCTACTGGCTCCCTCTGCCCAACAAAATTTGCAGCCACCCAAGCTAAGGCAGTGTTTCATCTCCTTCCCAGTGCTAGGTATCTCTCCAATTTACCTGTCTCCGCCTCCTGGACCAGTGGTTCTCCCAGTGTGGGCCCCAGCCCGGCAGCGTCAGCATCCCCTGGGAACGTGTTAGAGGCACACACTTTCCGGTGCACGGTTGACCCACTAGACCGGGAACTCAGGGGATGGGCCGGGGTGAGCCGCGTTTTAACAAACCCTCCAGGGGATGCAGACGCTGCTCAGTGCTGAGAACCGCGGCCCTAGGCTGTCGGAATTCACAGCCCACCTGGAAATTCCCTGAGCCTGTGCTTTCCCCACCTCCTTTTATAGATGGAGAAGCTGAGGGCCAGTGGAGGTGACACTGGACCCTGAATTCACCTGGAAATAACGCCTACCTGCCGGTATAGCATCTGACTACCTACTTTCAGGTCCTCGGGATAGGGATAGGACCAGTCGGTTGAGTTCTCTTTGTAATCTGAGCAAGGCACTTCCTGCTCTGGGCCTCGGTTTCTTCACCAGAACAACTGCGTGATTTGCTTAGATGATCTCTAACGTCATTCCAGGTCTGACATCCTCACATCATCTGCCAAACAGTGTGTCCATAAATCCTCCCCCAGGCAATGTTCACCTTTCTATGGGAGCCTTGGTGACTTAACCGAGGGAGAGCTCAGGCCACAACACAATGATTACAGAAGAGGGCCTTCTGGTGACCCTCAAATCCATCTTAGAACCAGACTCTTAAAATTAAAAGAAGCTTTAGGGCAGAGTCTATAGACCTTAGGACTACTGATATTTTGCAGGGGCAGTCCAGCAACAGATGTGACAACCAAAAATGTCTCCAGTCATTATAAATGTGCCCTGGCGTATAAACCACTGCTCCATAGGCCGTCTGGCTGGGTGAGCATTCCTACACTCTTTCCCTGAATTTTCCCACATTCCCTCCCCAGGGCAGCGAACTCCTGTCCTGCTGGCTCATTTAGGTTTACAGGAGGGCAGCAGGAAGGCTCGGCTTGACTCGGCTGGAGGCCTCAGGAGCTGCGTGTGTGCGGCCTCCGCCCTGGGCCACCCCCATAAGAACTTCCACCCGATCCACTTCACATGCCAGGGTTGAGTTATCCTGCCTCCGCCCCTTCCTGGTTGTGTGACCTTGTACAAGTTACTCACCCTCTCTGAGTAAAAGCCTCACTTTTCTCATCTGTAACACAGGCACGGTGACGCCTACCGGGCTGGGACTATGGTGTGCTAGACAGGTGCCGCACACGCAGCACCTGTCTAGCTGGCACTCGCAATAGTATCACGATGAGAAGATGAGAACGATGCTACCATTGATTAATTTTTCCGTTTCTTCTGTCTCCAAATTACAATTTCATTTTCAACCCGCAAAGGTAGATTTGCCCCAGGAGAGGTTTTGTTTGTTTGGTTTGGATTTTTTTTTCCCCAATGAGCACAGCTGCCTGCTGCCGTTGGTGCGGGTGAAGCTGGGACACTTGTGACAGCTCAGGGCAGGGGTGGAGGGAATTTAGTTATATGGGTTTGCCGGGCTCAGCCCGAGGAAACAGGGGAATCCGGGCCACAGACCCTGGGCCTCAGGGCCAGCCAGAACATTAAGACAGGCCCTGTCCCTATGTGGCGTGGAAGAGCCCAGAAACCTGGACCCATGCAAGATGTCCTTTTTAAAGGAAGTCACTTCTACTCAGCTCCCTGGGAATGTGGACATAGGGCTGTCATGGATTCCTGTTACTCACAAGAAGCTGAAAGTCTGGATTTTTATAAAGTGAAATTTCAAGATTTTTTTTTTTTTTTTTTTGAGGCAGAGTCTCACTCTGTTGCCCAGGCTAGAGTGCCATGGTGTCAGCCTAGCTCACAGCAACCTCAAACTCCTGGGCTCAAGTAATCCTCCTGCCTCAGCCTCCCAAGTAGCTGGGACTACAGGCAAGTGCCACCATGCCCGGCTAATTTTTTCTATGTGTTTTTAGTTGGCCAATTAATTTCTTTGTATTTTTAGTAGAGATGGGGTCTTGCTCTTGCTCAGGCTGGTTTCGAACTCCTGACCTTGAGCAATCTGCCCGCCTCGGCCTCCCAGAGTGCTAGGATTACAGGCTGAGCCACCGCACCTGGCCCAAGATTTTTTTTAAAGTGTGTCATTTTGAAGGCTTAGGTAGAGAGAGACCCTGAAATAACTCAGTAACTTAATATTTACTCAAAACAATCCTAGGAAACAGGCACTATGATTATCCTGATTCTATATTGAGGAAACTGAGGCACAGAGAGGTTAAATAATTGGCCCAAAGTCATACGAGTAGAAGTGGAGGGGGGAGAGCTGAGCACAGGAGGGGTGAAGGGAGGAACTACAGGCCTCGTGTTGAATAAAAGGAGACAGAGCCAATTTTTCTACCATAACAGCAAATTGGCCCCAAATTAAACCAATACCCAGTTCTTATGGCCTCTGCAAAGAATTAATAAACCATGACATCTTCTGAAATGGGGGAAGGCCAGCTGCTCAGAGATGTCAGAAAGCTCTTTACGGGGTTGGAGATGATCTGCTTTAGTAAGTAAAACGATCACGCCACAAACATGCAGAGAGGGGAAAACAGCAGGGGCCGGTGCTGCCCGTGCCTGCTCCTGGCTCAGCTCAGCAGTGTACCCACCGCCAGGAGACCAGGCCTTGCAGTAGCCGGCTCTTGGGGTGTTAATGGCTGTGGCCTCCCAGAGAACACTCTGGAATATTTTAGGTTTATTATTTTGCAGATGGTGTGCCAAGTCATTCCCTCATTCTGTATATTAGATGGTTAGTTTCCTTTTTCTAGTTAGAGGATTAACTAGAATTATCAGTAATCATGAGCTTCCCCCCAAGGACAGGTCAAAGGAAATTAATGGAAACTGCAGCAATGGAGACATGGGTTAGCTCCACCAAAGGAATTCCTGACTAGCAGAATTGTCCCTGGCATGGGTTACTGGGGTTGGAATTAGAACCCATCATGGATTCTAGGCAAAGCTGGAAATTCCTCCTGGCTCAGAGTGGAGGTTATACAGGCAAAAAAGCAGAGGGAGGAAGGGAGGCACGTTAAATATTTCACGATGAAAAGTTCCAGAAAGTCAGACCTGTTTGGGAGCCTTTGAATTATCAGCCTAATGAGATTCAGCCTGATTTCACAGATGGGAAAACTGTGATCCAGACCTGGGCAGTGACTTACTAAGAATCACGTATGTGGCTAAGTAACAGCAGAGCTAATAACCCAGGGCCTGGTGCCTGCCATGGTTTCCCAACCTGGACCTAGTAATGCTCACTACAGAGGAGACTGCAGACTTCTCAGGCTCTCAGTTTGTTGGTCTCTAAAATGGAACATTGGACTTGGCACGTCACATGCAATCGCTTATTTACCAGTCTACTCCCAGTCTACACTGGGGGCGAATGCCTCAAGGATGCAGACCAGGGCTTCCTCTCCCTTTGTCACTGGGGGCCCTCCACCTGGCCTGACACATATGGGGCCCTCAGTAAGTGTTGAGGGACTGGGTAAGACAACTTTGAACATCCTAAGTCTCAGCTCCCGTGTATACAATCTCTGTGACGTGCTGGACAAGATGTCCCTGTACCACACCCTGGTGTCATTACTGCAATCGGAGCAGATAAGAAACCTGGGTTCTAGGAGCTGCATCAAATATGGCAAACACCATTTGTTAAATCTAGGCAAAGGATATGTGAGCATTACTCATTATGCTATTCATTATATTTGAAAGAATTCGTTATAATTTTCTGTTGAACACTTTCATAACAGTCAAAAAAATATAACAGCAACCTAAAGTTTACTCCTAAAAAAGCATGTGCTCATGAAGCCGGGGTTCTAGAACATAGCCACGTCATTCCTTAGTTGCCATCACTCATAGCCATATCATTCACTAGATGTCTATTGTTAATGGAATGTTCCAGATTCTTTGATGGCACAAAAGTAAAGAAGACTGAGCCCCTGTCCTCAAGGAACTTGAAAAGAAATGAGATCCAGGCTGACACTGCCACAAAACAAGGCAGATGTGACTGCAGGGGAGACACGAGGAGAGCTGGCTTGGCCAAGCACAGCCACCCCTCTGCCAGGTCTTCCACGGACCTGCCCTCCCCTCACAGCCAACTCAGCCAACACTAACACATGCTGCACACCCACGGCCACACCACAGGCACGTTTGGAGGCAAACAGGTGCCCCTGTCCCCAAGACCCCCTCATTTCCTGCTATAGGATATTTGCACACATGACCCATGAGGTTTGAATGAAACAAAAAGGAAAATGAGCCACAAAAGGGCAGCCTGGGCACACATGTGTGGAAGGGGAAGAGTGCAGGCTCGTTGCTGTGGGGACTTGCTTTGGGAGAGGGAGGGCAGCACATTCACGGGCTGATGATGTGGTTACAAGTGCCACTGCCAGCAGTATGACATCTCAAGTCCCGGGCCGTGGTTGACGCACATGTTTGTTAGCTCCAGGCTACAGCACGAGAGCACAGAAAAGCACCAGATTCAAATCTGGCAGTATTCAGCAAATTGCTTAGCCTCACTTTTCCCATCTGTGAAATGGGGTTAACAATGAGGACCTCACAGAGCTCGCATAAGTAATTAACAAGATCGTGCAGATAGAGTACTTAGCGTAACCCAGCACGGAGTGGGTGTTCCGTAAACATCTCCTTACCCACTCACTCTTGCCCCTTTGCAAGGACAGCTGGTCAAGGTTATGCACGCACAGAAGGATGTGGGCACATGCTCAGCTTTTGGGGCCCAGAGTAGACACCGAAAACCATTGTTTGTAGGTTCCCACTTTCAGACCTATGTGATAACAACGATTTCTCCTGGCAAGGCACAGTCTCGGGCAAATGTTCAACTAGGCTGATGGGTGATGACACCTCCTGAATTAGTCTGGGGTCCTTCAGAGGCTGACCTGGAGCAAGGATTTAAGCATGTGGAGTTTACTTGGGGGGTGACCCCAGTAAACACTAGCAGGGGAGTGAGGAAGTGAGACAGGAAAGGGAAGGAAGCCAGTGAAGAGAGTATCAACAGGCAGGTTACCCTGAGGGGCAAGTGGGTGACAACCAGGGGCCCAGTCCCACAGGGGAATTCTGGGAGACAGTGTAGAACATACCTCAGAATTGCCCACCTTAGGGCTGAGGGAGGCGGGGTATTTATCTTCCAGCTCCCATCAACATTGGCTGAGGGCTGTTCCGGGGCATCTGAACTGGGAATTTTGAATCTGCCATACAGGCAATCTAAGAAAAGGCCTTCAGGTCCTCAGCTGTAGTTGCTGTTAGAACAAAGGGGTAGGATGCTCTTGGCATATATTGAAAGGAAGACCAAGGGGTATGAATGCGTCTCCATATCACTGACTGTATCCCTTTACATGGAATTCTTCTTACCACAGTTATGTTAGCTCGGGTTGCCGGTGGCTTTGGGCTTCTATTTACATGAATTTCCTACCTAAATTTTTTCACAATCTTCTAAAGATCCTTCAGCTCCAAATGAGGGTGTATGCATGGCTTACTGAGGTATGCATAATATGGATTAAGATTAAAAAAATCCTTTAGGGGAGCATCTTTCCTTCCATTTCTCTTTCGCCATGACTTTGGGCCAGTGGCACTCCTCTCTAGCCTCTTCTTCATCCCTACCGTCAGGAAGGTTGCTATGACAGCCCTGAGGCTTCCTGCTCTGTGACTCTTATGCTGTCAGCCACCACCCAAAACGCTTGGTGCTGAGTGGAGTACATGGCAGATATCCCCAAAGGTCTGTGGACTAAACGGACACACACTGCTCCAAGCCAGACCCACCCTCCTGCTAGGTTGACGGCAAGGACTGCGGGACTGGCGGGCAAGATGGTGGCCGGCGGCAGCTGATCCCAGCAGCACTGGATTCTGGGAAAGTAAGCTGAGGACGCAAGTGACAAAGTCAGATCTGTGCGGACAGCACCCCCAGCGTTCACAACACCTACCCACCGCCTTTTGGCAAGACCACGCTTAAGCCCTTCAGATGAGAATACGAGCTACTTTTACAGACCTACAAGGAACTGGATAACTCCTGACCCTTCTGCTGTAAACTGCCCAGCATGCTGTCCTGAAAAGCCATGGAGAGGCAGGGGTGGAGAGAGAGACAAAGAGTAGGAGAGAGAGAATGGAAGGAAGTAACTGTTCTGTACTTTCAAGCCGAAATATCCCATTCTCACCTAACTGGACGGTTCAGATGACCAGGGTGTGGGTTTCACCCAGGCTGCCCTCCCCACGTGGGGCAGTAGTTGCCCAGAGCCCCAGTCACCTGGTCTCCTTCCTCTGGCTCCAGGCTCACTGGAGATGGCGAACAGCTGTTTGCTATTCCGAGTGGAGGAGCCTTTCATATACTTGACGACGACGTTATTATATTAAATCATCTCTTAATGACGGCTGGGAAGACTTCTTGCTATAGCTACCGTGTGGGCAAAAAGCATGGGCCATACGGTCCTGGTGTTAAATTCATCTGGGCCATGGACATGCGAGGAAATTGAACAAGAAGAATTATTAGTCTTATTTTTAACACTTTAGCTTCAGGCAAAGAGGCTGTTAAAAAGCATACATTTCTTTAAAAGAGTAAAATATTCGCAGCAGTCTAGTTTTGAGTGATGGAAAAACAGGCAGACTTTATTTCTGTGTATTTAAACATGAGTAATTTTTATAACCAGAAAAAAATGATGTATACTTACAAACATATGTGGATTTTGTATGCAGATTATAAGTTTATGCCCACCGAGACTTTAATGCTGGGCTGCTTTTTGAGAGGGTGGTGAGATGCAGAAATAAGAGTGAGGTTGAAGGAGGAGAGTGAAGAAGAAGGTGACAGATATTTCCTAGGGTCACCTAACACATAACAGGCCTGCAATTGTGACATGGAGAAATGCTACTACATGTCCAGTGTGTCTTAAACTCCCTTTATCTCAGAAAAAGAGTAGTTGGCAGATAGACACAGCATCTCCTAAGAAAATTTCAGGAGGAGCCACCAGTGTATGTTAGCACTCTGTTTATTCTCACCACTGAGTTAAAAGTCTCTTTGGCTCTTGGAGTGTGGCCAGGGTTTGAAAGGGATGCCCTCACTTGCCTAGGATGGGAGGAATTCCCCAAACATAAATGCACTCACCAAAAAAGCATCAATACCAGGCGAGTGCTGATAATAAAATGTTAAATGAAAAAAAGCAAACCATAAAATTCTGTCTCTATACTGTGACCACATCTATGAAAACTCTATATTTATAGAGATAAGGGCTAAATAGATCAAAACAGTTGCTGTTGGGGTAGATGAATTACAGGTAAGCTTTTTTAAAAAGTTCTTTCTGTAAGCATGGGACATTCAAGGTTTTTTTCTTTATCCATTTTATTAAGAAAATTATCAGGCCGGGCGAGGTGGCTCACGCCTGTAATCCTAGCACTCTGGGAGGCCGAGGCGGGCGGATCGCTCGAGGTCAGGAGTTCAAAACCAGCCTGAGCAAGAGCGAGACCCCATCTCTACTATAAATAGAAAGAAATTAATTGGCCAACTAATATATATAGAAAAAATTAGCCAGGCATGGTGGTGCATGCCTATAGTCCCAACTACTCAGGAGGGTGAGGCAGCAGGATTGCTTGAGCCCAGGAGTTTGAGGTTACTGTGAGCTAGGCTGACACCATGGCACTCACTCTAGCCTAGGCAACAAAGCGAAACTCTGTCTCAAAAAAAAAAAAAAAAAGAAAAGAAAATTATCAAATATACAGAAAAGCTGAAAGAATTTTTACAGTGACCTCCCATTTACCTGCCACATAGATTCTGCCTTTAATGCTGTTCAGTTTTTAAACTATTTTGAAGCTTTTCTCTACTACGTCGTATTTGGCACTTAGGCTAACACGTGTAAATTATAAAGCCTTAATTACACAATGCACACCTTACAGTCAAAACATTACGTTTGTACCCTCATAATACTCTGAAGTAAAAAAACAAACAAAAAACATCACCTCTGCGCTTGCAGAACTTGAGAGATCAAGTTCCCAGCCCGTCTGCCTTTTTTTAGGAGTAGCCACACCCTGAGCTGCAGGGTTACCGTGACCTTCCTCACCTTTCTGGTGGCTTTTATGTGTTATCTGCATTGGCCAGGGCAGGCGAGGTCACACTGTGGAAACAAACAGCTCTAAAATCTCAACCACTTAACACATCTGCAAAGGTTCGTTTCTTGCTCAGGCAAAATCTACTGCCGGTCCAGCAACTCTCGAGGACAACTCTCCTCCATGCAGCATCTTAATATGAGGCCCCCACCATCACCTCTGCAGCAATGAAATGCATCAGCCAGGAGTGGCACCCGTCCTTTACAGTCACAGCGTATCGGCCGGGATGGCCACATGGCCCCACTCTGCCGAGGGGAGAGAGAAGTGTGAAGCTCCCGTGTGCCCAGGAGGGGAGCACGGGATACAAGTAAGCCCTGCAAAGCACCTGCATGTTAGCCCGGGGCAACATGTTATTTATTTTTTGCTCGGGTTCATTTAGAGATTCCCCAAGAAAGATGATAATGATCACGCCATATGCAACCCTCTGCAAGCAGCTCTCTGCACCCACAGCCACCTCTCTAAGATTCACCATGTTATTACAGGTAGCTGTATCCACACTCATTTTTACTGTGGTATAGTGCTCCACTGCGTGGATGATATGCCTCAATCTTCTGTCCATTCTCCTAAGCAAGGGACATGGAAGTTCCTGTCTTTTGCTATTTCGAGCAATAATACCAGATGCAGGTCTCCTGGTGCAGACACCCAAGAGATTCTCTAGGGTGCAGGTTGCTCAGGGTTTTAAAACTAACTTTTTTAATGAGACAGAAAAGAAAAAGAAGCCACAAAAGGCGGGAGGTGTTAGCACTTTTCCGTTTTGCAAGGGAAGTTTGGAGCACAGGATGACAAGGAAAGAAAAGGCAAGTGGAACAAGGCAAATGCCCGGGTACAGAGATCCAGGCTCGTGCTGCTCTTCTTGGGCAAGATACAAGCTGAACTGAGAACAAGTGAGCCAGAGATTAGACGAATGTCTTTGTATACAACTGCAAGTTGGAGTTTCGACGGCAGTTTCTCAGTGTCAAGATGTCAGCATTTCAGAAGACAGCCTGAGTTCTCAGAAGATTTCAGTGCAAGGTTAATTTTCATTTCCTTCCATTTTGAAAATAAATAAAGCAATGTTATGATCTTTTTCCCTTTTTTTTTTTTTAGCTGGAAGGAGGCATGTCTTGGAATCAAAGAAATGACAAGGCATATCAATTCCTTAAAGATTAGTAATCACCAGCGAATAGCCCTGGAAGGAAAGAAACGAAGCACGGGAAATAAGGTTATTAGCAACACGCTTAGACTCAGCTAAGGAAGAACATTTAGGCCGGGCGCGGTGGCTCATACCTGTAATCCTAGCACTCTGGGAGACCAAAGCGGGCGGATTGCTCGAGGTCAGGAGTTCAAAACCAGCCTGAGCAAGAGTGAGACCCTGTCTCTACTATAAATAGAAAGAAATTAATTGGCCAACTAATATATATATAGAAAAACTTAGCCGGGTATGGTGGCGCATGCCTGTAGTCCCAGCTACTTGGGAGGCTGAGCCAGCAGGATCGCTTGAGCCCAGGAGTTTGAGGTTGCTGTGAGCTAGGCTGCCTCCACGGCACTCACTCTAGCCTGGGCAACAAATCGAGACTCTGTCTCAAAAAAAAAAAAAAAAGGAAGAACATTCATAACAGAATTTATCCTACTAGGTTCCTGGTAAGGCCCTTCATGCTAGCTTTGACCACATCCAACTGTGACCTTGATGAAATATGTTTGTTTTATTTTCAATTTCTTGGAGCAATAGAGGGAATCTGGTAACCCCCCTCTTAGCAGGTCAAGAAAGAAACTGAGAGATAGTTCTGAACAGCTTTGGAGTAGATGGCTCATGGCGAATTGGACGAAGTATTGAGAGAAGCCTGGGAGCTGGCCACCCTTGGTTTGCTGGTAGGAAAGAAGAGCGGGATGGATGTCAGCGCTGTCCTTAGAGGGCCAGGACACACAGCTGGCGTCAGACCCAGGGCAGGGGACACATCCAGAGGGCGGGGCTCTTTGCCTTGGGAGTGTAAAGGTGACCAGCTGCCCAGAAATTAGTAGGAGTCACAGCTTGGGATTCAGTGATCAAAGAATGGGGCTGTATCAAGTTGACACAAAAGTGGATGCATTGTTCGTTCTTGCTGACATGAATGGGGCCTTTCTAAGTGCCATCCACCATGCCAGGGATCGGCACGCATTGTCTCCTTGTTCCTCATGGCCAGCTGGGAAGGTGGGCGGAGTTATCACTCAGGCTTCTTGGTAGCAAGTGACAGAAACCAACTCTGAGTGGTTTTAGCAGAAAAGCAATTTACAAAGAGGATACTGGGCGTCTCAGTGAATTACGGGGAATATTCAGAAAATGGGCAGGAGCCAGGGGAAGCCAGGACCTGACTTTAAATCATCAACAGCTAATGCCATCATTGGACATGGCTTACGCCTGGTGCTGTTGCCATGGCCACCGCCACCATTGCCACTGCCACCCTCACTGTCTCTGCCACTGCCACTGCTGTTGCTAAATGAGTTCCCCACCATCCCCCTGTCTCTGCATCGTGTGTCCCAGGTTCAAAGTCTAGGTGGAAGGGTGGGCTTAGGTAACCCTGGGTTTTGTGAAAATGTCCCCGGCCAGCAGGTGCAGCAGGGTTGGCAGCCCAGCAGGGAGAGGCAGCCTTTTGGGCTTTCTTACTATGAAACTGCCTTGCCTACCACCAAGACTCATTTGAGGAGAAATTTCCCAATTGTAGGAAGCACTTTCAGATGCCAAGCAAAGGTAAAAATTGGCAAATGTCCCCTAACGTGATCTCCCCTTACAGATGAGGTGTTCTGATATTTCCTGTCCCTGATGCATCGTGACAGCGATGACATCGAGATATGGTATCGTCTCACAATTCATATCTGCACTGGGCTGCAGGGAAGAACTAAGATGCCGCCAAATGAGAACGCAGCAGTGTGTAAGCTTCAATAGCAGACATTTTACGGTGCTTTATAAAATGTATCAACCTGCTTGTTTCACTTAATTTCCACAAAAAAAAAAAAAGCAAAAAAACTTTACATCGACCCTGATAGGTGGAGGGGACAGGCATTATTGTCATCCTAACAGTTAGGCCAAGTGAACTCAGTGGTAGACCTGTGACTAGAAGCCAAACCTAGATATTTTGACCGTAGTTTTCATGGCTGGACCATGTGATCGTTTAAGTAGTTGGCTGATTTTCACTTGTCGTAATGCTTCCTTTAATTGTTTCTAACGACCATTAAAGCAGGGCTTCTCAAACTTTAATGTGCACATAAGTCACCTGGGGATCTTTTTAAAATGCACGTTCTCATTCGTTGTGTCTGCGGTGAGGTCAGGTCTGCATTTCCAGCAAGTTCCCAGGAGAAGTCCTGGAACCACACTTCACGTAGGAAAGACCTAGAGTGTCAGTAGTAAGAATTAAAAGCAATCAATGTTCTTAATTTGTGTCACACAATTGCATTATTTTAATAATTTGAAGAATCGTGGCATAGTTGAGCATTTTTAGTTTTTCCATGTTTTGATATTTTGCGTGATTGATTAGGTTTAAAGGAAGAGATTTGAGGGAGAAAGACGTTGGACAGATGAAGTGGTTCTTGTTTGATTTTGGTTCCGCTCGAGAAAGAGGCACGTGCAGAGGGTGACCCAGCAGCTCAGAGGGGCGGACCAAGTTTGGAAATCCACCGCTCAGAAATCTGCCAGTCATTAAAACAGGAATTTCACAGATAATATATCTCAGCATGCATCCTAAGAAATTCAGAAGCAATCCTCTCATTTCGAAAGTAAGCTCTCCCAAAAAGTTTATAAACACCCAATATCCCTGCATGGAGAAACACAAATAGAAGAGAACTTCGCCATGAGAAATTGGAAACCGCAGGGCTCCGAGGGCCTCAGTCAAGCTTGCAGAAACAGCTGAGACAAGTCCACAAGGCCACTGGACCCAACTGGAAATAAACGAGGCCTTATTGGAACCAGGTCTCAGAGAGCCCAGTGGAATGGAAGGTAAGTGAAGGGACAGGCACAGTTGAACGGAAGATTAAAACAACTGAAAAACCTAAAGAAAACAAAGCAGGGGGCCTATCTACTAGTGAAAGTAAACAAAGACAAAGGGAGAAAGAAGCAAAGAGAAACCAGATGCAAGGTTTGCCTTAAACCCCAGCCATGGCCCAGCGGGGCGGAGCAGGGGGCCAGAGAGTAGATACAGCATTAGAGTGAGCGTCAGATGGTGGCAGGAGGAGCCGGCGCCGTGGCCTCGAGTTTTGATTATCAAAGGGGAGTTGGCACCAACCAGTCCTCGACAGTCGGGTTTGGGGACAATTATTAGAAAGCTATTCTTATGGTTTCCTTTGTCTCTCTGAGCCACAGGCTGAAGCTGCCCATATGTTAATCTATTTTGGAGCCTGAGAAAACGACACTGATTTCACCAAAACCCTCGAGCATTTAAAAAATAAGAAAACAACCTTCCGAAGCTTCCTCGAGTTGTTTCAGTCCTTTCTGAAAAATACCTATTTCTTTTCAAAAGGATATTACTCAGCAGTTTGATTTTTATCTCCTCTCTCCAGCAAGAATGCCTCGTGTTTACACATCAAAGTAAGAAAACACCGGTGGAAATTTTTAAGACCCCAAATTGTGGGCTTTGGAGGGTGAAGGTAGGGGCTGTCCATTTCAGAGGGCTCTGTCCTCCCCTGCAAACTCAGCCTCCTGGAAGCCGTCCTCCCTCCCATGGCCCATGCCCCTCCCTACTCCCTCAAGTGTGAAACGTGTTCTCAGCCTGAAAGGACCAGCCGTCTTCCCTGTCTCCTAGGGCCTTGTCCTTTCTCCCACTCACTGTCCTACCTCCTGCGGTTACTGCCAACCAGTGTTCTCATCACACTTCCAGCTCCCTGTTTAGAAGAGGTTGATTTGTACTCCCACCCACCTCGTCCAAGCCCTGTAAACTCCATCAATGTTGTTCAGGTTTGCTTAGTAGCTCCCAGACTTTGGTGCCTGTCGGTCAATACTGAGGGGTATTATTGTCCTAGATACTTTCTCAGATTAAACTTCAGGCTCTTGTCTCAAGATGTCAAGGGAGAACAGGCCCCCCACATAGCCCGTGACAGTGTCATCTGTCAGGCTTTCCCTCACACACTTTGGCGGGTCCCCTCCAAGCCTCTGCTCATATCATTTGCTATGGCCTGAATGTGTCCCCCTAAATTCATGTGTTGGAAACTTAATTGCCAATGCAACAGTGTTAGGAAGAGTTTGGGTCATGAGGCTCTGCCATTACTAAAGGGCTTGACAGAGGTCGTTTGGTCATCTTCCACCTTGTGCCACATAAGGACATAGTGGTCCTCCTCTCTGGAGAATGCGTTCAAGGCACCATCTTGGAAGCGGAGAACAGTCCTCACCAGATGCCAGAGCCCTGATCTTGGGCTTCCCAGCCTCCAGAACGGTGAGAAACAAACTCTGTTCTTTATGAATTACCCAGTCTGGGGCATTCTCTTATAGAATTGCAAATGGACTGAGACAACATTGTTCCCACCTGCCTATGCTTACCTGCCTCTTATTCAAATGCTACCCATCCTCAAGGCCACCCTTAGAAAGCAGCTTTGCTAACCAGCCATGGTGGCCCAAGTGCCACAAGACATTGCCCACTGGAAGCAAGTCCCAGGAGACCTCTAGCTTTTGGAAAATCCAGAGCTCACCTCATGTAGGACCCACAAGTGTGTCTGGACACTGTGTTCTCAAAACCTAAATTGAAGTCTCATGTCTTTACATGTTGGGCTGCCTCTTGTGTGCTTCTACATGCCTAGACCCACCTTTGGCCTGTCAGGTAAGAGGCAGAACTGGGAGGGAGTCTTTCTGCATGTGACCCACCCATATTTGATCTTTTCACAGCTGATCACTGGGAAATAGGGAAGAGGATCGGCAGAATTGGCTTAATCCCTGAGAGACTGTCGAGCATGATTATGATACACACTCTGGTTTTTTTTTTTTTTTCCGTCTGCAATCACATCAGAGAGTGGAATGGTCTTTTAAAGCACACACACATACAAGTATGGCTGACTGATGTCCACTCTGTCCAGCACCCGTCTCCTTCAGGAACCCTCCCATGACTTCAGTCCCTACAGATGTCTCCTTTCTATAGACACCCAGTTATCTATAGGACAGTCCTATAGATGTCTCCTAGAGCAGGGTTCAGCAAACTACAGCCCACATGCCAAATGTGGCTCACCATCTACTTTTTTAAATAAAGTTTTATTGAAACACAGCCATGCTCATTCATGTACATATTGTCTGTGGCTGCTTTTGTGCTGCAACAGGAGGGCTTAATAGTCACACCAGGAATTGCCTGCCCCTTTCTGGCAACAGTTCTCCAACTCTGCCATAGAGTATTAACATCTTTCATCCCAACTTAACTCCCATCACTTTGTGCTTTCTGTGTAGTCATCTCACCTCTCCAATAAACATTTAAGAATTCTGAAGAGCTGGAACTGTGTATACAACATGTTTTGTTGTTTATCTCCCCTTAGCATTTACCGCAGTGCCTGTAACATTATAACAAACACTTATCAGTTATTTAATGGCTGTGTCGGGATGGTTTCCCCTTTCAGTGAGAGAAATTCTCTCTTGATCTTGCTTACACTGTCGTGACATGTATTATATCACAGAACAGGAAGTCCAGAAGTAGGGCAGGGGTTAGTTTTGGTAGAGTCAGCCCTCAACCCAGGATCTCTGCACTTCTCTGCTCTGTTGGCAATGGTGCTGGCTTCATCCTAACACTGTTACTCCTCATGGCCTCAAGGTGGCTGCCAACAGCACCTGGGACAACACACTTCCTTGTTCACATCAGCCCCGTGCAAGGAGATGAGCAGTTGGGACGCACATTGCTTTCCCAAGTCCTGAGCAAGCCTCCCCTTGACTTTCATTGCCCTAGATTGGCTTATACCTGCTAGGAACTGAGCCAATTCCTCACAAGGGGGATTGAATCAGCATGCCTGACGTAGGCTAGTTAATCATTTGGGATATAATGGATGTTAAGGAGTCACCTACAATGTTCCTACAACTGAAACTTACGAAAATCATCTTGTCGCATCTTCACCTCCCAGTATACTGTTTAGAAATATTTCCAAACAAAAGCCAAATTGGATTTTTTATTTTAATTTAATTTAATTTTTTTAGAGACAGGGTCTCTCTCTGTCACCCAGGCTAGAGTGCAGTGGCATAATCATAACTCACTGCAGCCTCACAGTCCTGGCCTCAGGCAATCCTCCCGTCTCAGCCTCCCAAAAAATTGGAATTTAATCACTAAGAATGGGGGTATATTTGGGGTGTTGCCTGTTCTTCACGACATTAAAACTATAGTGAACACTCCATTAGCAATGTGGTCCCAAACATATACAGGCTTGGGGCATACACTCCAAAATTAGACTTAAAATGACCCCAAAACATATATTCTCCATATATTATACATTTATATTCCAACCCCCAAATACCTAATTCTAATATATTCCAGAACTTTCAATTTTATAAACCACAGAGCCTTCCCTCAATACTTTCATTTCTAGGACTTCTTAACAGGACCCTTCTCCCCACACCCCAACTAATTAGAATTCTAAAAGGATAGCATTTAAGGTCATAGGAGAATACCTGATACTTATATAAATGCGATGTTTAACACTCTGCTAGCTAGCTCAGATTTTTTTCCCTGAGGTTGCTGGGATGTTATTTCATATCTAGAAAAATAAGGAAGGAAGGATAGCAGGAAGGAAAGAAAGAAAGAAAGTGAGGAGGGAGCAAAGGAACGAAAAAACAGAATAGAACTAATAATTTATTCCAGAAAAGAACAAAAAGGGCAACCCCAGTATCACTTTGCCCCACTGCATAACAATATGAAGAAGCACAGGGAAATGGCTTTAATTAAGCCGTTGCCATGATTTAAGATTTGTGCGATGAAAGCCGTAGTCTGACTATAAAATCTCTATCCGAGCAAAGGTCAACAAGGCCTGGGCCAAGTGTTCTGCTCAGGGAACTAAAAGGACCCACAAACAGCAAGCCTGAGATAAGGAATCAGCCCTCCCCGGAGCGTGTTACACAAGGTGCTAAACATCTACCTGGAGGCAGCCATCCCTTGTCTCCCCACCTTCAGGGGGATTGGGGGGGGGTGCCTGGGACCACCCCAGCACAGGTCCTGGCTGAGTGTGCTGAGGCCGGCGAGGTTCCATTTCCCCAGCGTGCGGGAAGAGGGGAGCGGGGCTGTGCTGGTATATATAGTAACAGCATGTCAGTGGCGGGGCCACGGTGAATTATGGGTTGGGGACCTGACAGTGGTCCTCTCACAGGGAAAGGGCGCAAGCCCACCTCCAAAAGTCATTCCCGCTCTCCCAGGGAAGCCATATGTCTGCCACCCCCAGTGAGGCCACTCCAGGGAGGGAGAAGACTGCTATTAAATTATGTCACTTTGACATAAGGGCCTGCGCCTAATAATTCAGCGTTCGATCATGGTGTGCTTGGGGCTTGAGCAATATTGCAGTGGGCGGCCCGTGTCCCCTGGGTAGGTCACTGCAGGTCTGGACTCCTGTGTAACGATGGCATTGCTACTGACACAAAGCATAAGCGTGATTTATCGTTCAAGCCCCATTCTGCAGTCGGGAGTGGTTTATGGGGCTGACTCCCCGCACGTTGCAAAGTGGAAAGTTTACGGGGCTGATTTATGGAGCAGGCCAGGGCCCCCTTTTCTACGTAGAAGACAGCTGAGTGCCTCAGAGGGCAAAGTCTCCTTCTTACCAGGTCAGCTTTCATCTCGCAGAGCCTGTCCTGCCGAAAGCAAGGGGAGACGGGTAGTCACCTGAGGATCTTACTGGGGCACCATGCTCATCAGGAGTCTCCCATCGTGGCTGCCGGTAGCCCAACTTGGGACATCCCCATCACGGCCACACCCCCGACTGCACCCCTGCCACCCTGCGCTGTCACGTCCATGTGCCATCATCACCGTCACCATAACCTGCCACCACCACTGTCATCCTTACTGTCACCCCCCATGACTACTGTCGATACTGCTGCTGCCACCATCAAAGCCTCCGTCAGCAGCTTCACCGCCGCGGAGGCAACTCCCGGAGTCCCTTTGGAGGGTAGTGGCTCTCCTCGCCCTCTCCAGCCCAATTGCGCTGAGAATGGGCCATTCCTAAGAGACACCCGTGATGAGACGAAGAGGTCACGGGTGTTTTGGCCTCGCTCCTGGCCGGGTGTGTCGGCCGTCAGGGCGTTAACCGCCCACACGGCACTCTGGGGATTCTGCGGTCGTGGAAATCACGTGCTTGTTATTATATCTGTGTCCACAGTGGCTCCAGGAAGCAAGGGCGAGCACCCTCAGTGGGCTCCCACGTTGCTAAGGTCTGTGTTAGCTCAGGGTCTGTTGACCTCCCCAGGTAGGCTCTGACATTCTTAGGTACAGTCTCTTTGCTGCTACCCCAGGTCATTAACTCCGTAAAGTCTAAGGGCGTCACTGATATACGAGTGATATATGCATTGATATATCCCGTCCTGCTGAGCAGGGAGCCCTTTCTCCCTAAGGAATCACTAAAGTTAAACCAAACTACCCACCCTCATTACCAATGTCCTTATCACCAATGTCACCACCATAACCACCAGCTCATCTTTGCCATTGTCACCGTCAACTCTGACATCACCTGGAAAGGTTAAGTAAGAAGTTACACAGGGTGCCAGGGTACTGCATGGAAAACTTCAAAACCCTGGTTTCCTGAAGCGTCGTCTCCAAAGAATATTCTTCAGAAAATAATCCCAGGAGACATGCCATATTTAAGAGGGAAAAAAATTCCAGTGCCGACTGAATTCAGGAAATGGGGCATCCCGACAATGCACTTTAGCATATTGAAGGCTCTGAGAAGTCCTGGAGGACAGAAATCTGTTTAAGGTTGTTTGACCCAATCTTTCTCAGGTATACTTTACCACTAAATCATTTTTCCCACCTAACTTCCATTAACATCACAATGAGCCCATGTTCCACTTTCTCTTTGAGAAAGTTCTTCTCAAAGAGACTTTGAGAAGTGTGACTCTAAAAGCTTAAACTGCACAAGCAACAGTGCCATGGACCCCAGGTGTGGATGGGCCACCACTTTGAATCCTCAGGCTCACATTCTAGCACCCAATTGTAAAACCTATCCTTCCGTTGTATTCCACAGTGGTAATCCTCCCTGGGCCCTGGCAGGTGGAGGTCCTCATCATCTCAACCTCCACCATACTCACTGAGGTCCTCCGAGTAGCTTAGGGATAGATGGAAGCATTATTCACACTGCCTTCTGTACAGCCCACTTCCTTCCCCAGGCTTGGGGACAACCCACAGCTCTGGCTGTGCTTTTTCCTGGGCAAGAAGCAACTAGGGAACATTGCTCTGACACCTGAGCCCTCACACAGCCTTCCCCAGGTACAAACCCCCTGCCTTGGAGCAGGGATGGAACAAAGGGACTTCACGCACCAACCCCCAAGGTCCAGAGAAGTGTGAGGACCCCCGGGACCGCGGCAGCCCCCTCTTCATTTCCTTCTGCCACAGCAGCGGCCTCAACCACCAGTCCAGGGATGAGGGGCTAGTCTGGGATGGCGTTTTTATTGGTCCAAGGTGAAAGGTGAGAAACAGGCACCCAGGGTAGATTTTTTCATAAGGCTAAATGCTTTCAACTCAAAGAGTATCCTGAGATTGTCATTCCTACTTCAGGAGTTAAAATATCCTTAAATAAGGGCGCTATTAAATGGTGAGTGTATAGGTTTCCTAGGGCTGCCATAACAAAGTGCCACAACCTGTGGCTTAAAACAACAGAAATGTGTTATCTCAGTTCCAGAGGCCAGAAGTCCTGGATCACAGGTGGGCAGGGCCGCGCTCCCTCTGCATCCGTCCTTGCCTCTTCCCAGTTCCCCTGGGGAGGACAAGGAACCCCTGGCGTTCCTGCTCACAGCTCCGGCCTTCACCCGGCCTCCTCCCTTGTGTCTGTGTCTTCACTTCCTCTCTCCTCTGTGTTCAAATTTCCCTTTTCTATAAGGACACCAGGCGTATTGGATCAGGGGCTGCCTCTACTTCAGCATGGCCTCGTCTTACCCAATCACATGTGCAATGACCCTATTTCCAACCATCACATCACAGGTACCAGGAGTTAAGACTTCAACATATCTTTTAGGGAGGGACATAATTCAACCCTTAACAGTGGAGTTTTTCCTAATGTCCTTCCTGGGCAAAAGAAAAAGTTGGCAGCCCTCACAAGCCAAATCAGGATGTTCATTTGCTCTTTGTTTATTTCCGTTGCTGTTTCACAGGTGAGTGAAATCCCACCAGGAAGCTGTCGGAGGGAGCATTTGCCCCATGCCCACTCTCCTGCCTCCTCGCCACCGGGTTAGCCGGCCCCCCAGGCCTCACCTTGAGGGCTCCTAGTACCCTGAGGTCTGGTTTCAGCCTCACTCGGTCCTCAGGGACACAAAGGGCATTAGTGGCCTCACCCTGCCCACGGCAGGTAAAGAGGGTTGGAGCCCAAGTGTGGAGTGACCTTCCTCCCACGCCAGGACCCCTCCCAGCCCCATCCCGATCCTGGGCTCAGGCAGGGCTGACCCCCCCAGCTCCCCTGCAGTGGCCCCCGCAGGCAGGGGCTCCTGGAGTCAGTTCCTGCAGTCAGGCTCCAGGAACTGCCTTCCTGGCCCCAAAGGTGCAAAGACAGGAAGAGGCGTTGGCACAGGTACCCAGAATGCAGAGAAGCAGCACCGGAGCCGGGGCAGAGAGGAGCTGAGACAAGCCTGCAGGGGTGTGTCGTGGAAGGCAGGGGCGGTGAGGGAGGGAGGCTCACTGCCACCACCTATCCCAGAGTCTGGGAGTCAAGGAACATGAGGGCCCCGGAATGTGAAAGAGTAAGGGGGTAAATTAGAGGCAAAACGTGAAGTTAATAAAAAAATGCTTGATACAATCAAACTCCAACAGCAGCCAAAGCTGGCTTTCTGAGTTTTTGCTTTGATTAATTGTCTACTGGCTGGCAGGGCTCCCTGCTGCTTTGTGACTTAAACATTTTTCTGCTTTTTCTTTCCTCCCACCCCTACTTTCCTGCTCTAGTCCCTGTTCCCTGGAGCCACCTCCCCTCGAAACGAGCTTTGCTCCATGTTGTCTTTATCAAGAGGATGCTGAGTCACCCGTGGGAATTTCTGGACCCCCATCTGCTCTAGCTGGGCAGGAACCTTCCAGAAGCACAAAGACTTAGGGATCTGGGCCCTGACCCTCAGAAGCTGTCAGTCAAAGTGGGGCAGATGTTTTGCATTCACATAGCAGGTATGGAAGATCCACGAGTCTCCCTCACCAGCCACGTGGTGAAGGCTCAAACGGGGCAGGTGCAATGCACAGAAGGGGGACAAAGGGGCATCTCCAACTCTGAGTGGAACAGCTGTGGTGGCTTCCAGGAAGAGCTGCTGGCCACACCGGGTGTCGAGGTATGGGTGTGCCTGGGGAGGAGGGGATGAAGGGTGAAGTTGTTCAGGAAGACAGAGCAGCTCACAGCAAAGGGTAAAGGAATAAGATTGCATGGGGTGGAGTCCGCAGATGAACCTGGGGCAAGTGGGCAGCCAGTGCTCATGACCAGGCCAGTGGCCAGAGAAAAGCCCAGGGCAAAAGACTCATAGCCAGTTGGCCCTTGCAAGAGGGCCTGAACCCGGACCTGGGCTGGAAATGGAGATGGGGTCTATTGATGTGGCGTGCAAAGGACTCAAGGCTTGATCCTACCGGCAATGGGAATGAGCTATTGTTTGCGGCTGAATCCTCCTAGAAGCAGACCCTGGGGCAAGGATTCTGAGTGGTTTGTTTAGGAGGTGATCCCCGGAGGTGTCAGTGAGGGAGCAGGCCAGTGAGACGGGAAGGGAGGGAAGGACACCAGTGCAGGGGCACTCGTGAGCAGGTTGCTACTGAAGGCACCTGGGCCTCAAGGCCACTGGGACCTCTGAGCGCCTTGTAGGATGTGCTCGGAGCTGCCCGCCTGAGGGGCACGGGAGCTGCAGTATGAGCACACCACAGGTGTCGTTGGCTGCCTGGGGCTTCCAGCCAAGCCCCCGGGCAGTGAGCCACAGGTGCACCGAGGGACACAGCCAGCGTGTGTGGGGATGGCGGGGCCAGGCGCTACAGACAAGGCACAGCGGTGTCCCCTGCAGATATGAACTACTGGAAATTTAGCTGTCATTCCTGCCCACGCAGAGCTCTCTAGAGAGAAGATGAAAACACAGGGGGCGGGGACTAGTCTGAGCTGACCTGGCAAAGGCGTAGACTTCTACATGAGGGAAGGAAGGAGAAACTCCGGACAAGAATGAAAGTCACTTGTAAAAGGCCTGGACCAACGGTGGGATGTGCAAGGTTGTCCCGGGAGAGACCATCCATGCCCTGTCCCTGGAGTCTGGCAGGGAAGTGGCCGGAAGCAGGGCAGGATGAGGGACGCTTCCGGCCACACTCGGGAGCCAGGAGAGGCCTTGGCCCCTCAAGCTCTGTGCTCCTGAGGCTGACAGAGCCCCAGGGACCTCCGCTCCGTGGGCCGACCCTGCCCACTCTGGGTCAGGGTCGGGAGGGACCTTCTCTCCCCACCCCGCCAGGCCTCTCTGCCTGCACGCGCCATGGTTCAGGGAACAAAGAAGCCTGACTACGGTTGCCCTGACAACAGGATTGTAATCTCTCACAACGAGAAGTCCAGAGGTATGAGGCTCCTGGGTGGGTTAGCTGAGCCCCTCGGTGATGCCACAGCTTTTTTGTGGCTGCTCTTTGTGGTCACAAGGTGGCTGTCACAGGCCAAACGTGACACCTTCACACAACCCTGTGTGGAGGCAGCTGGAGGGGAGAAGGACATTTCTCCTTTCCTCACCAGGGAGGAGCAGGGTGAACTCCTTTGTATTCCACGGGCTGGAAATGGCTTACCCGGTCACCACCAGAACAACCCTGGCAAAGGGAAACGGTACGGAACCTGCTTGTCCCCCCTCGCGGAGCAGGGGGCACCCCCGTTGTGAGCAAAATCGGGCTCCAGAGGGGTGGCCACGCTCTGACTTCAGAATCCCCTCAAGCCGGTATTTGAGTGTGTGGACCTTGCTGAGGCCCGTTAGAGGTGAAATGAAACCATCTCCAAGCACTTGTCCTCCGGGGTGGCTCAGGGGCCTCTCTCAGTCCTCTCTCTTGATGGCTTAATAAACCCTAATAACCCCGTTTATTCAGATATAACTAAGAATCAGTGCTACATCGTCACTCTAACCAGGGAATTTGCATTTTAACAGAAAACAAGAAACTTTAATCCAGAAATTTCCAATTGTACTTTCAGCAGGGCAAAGTTGAGGATGAGGCCCTTCATTTCACTATTTCTAAATCTGTGTAGACATCATATATTGGTCTGTTATGAGGTCACACAGGTCAACTCAAATGATGCCCCTACTCTCGCAACTAGTGCACTACAGCGTCTCTGCTCACCTCCTCTGATCTGACGTTCTCAGTGGCAGCTACCTGGGTCTCTGAATGACAAAGATAGGAAAATAAATTAGTAAGTGCAATTTGTTTGGCAGATAACATATTCCCAAACTTCTGTCTACAAGGGGAAACAGTTAATAATGAAAGTTTCTTTGGACTTGATGAATTTGGGAACTATTGCTTTCATGCCAACAGTACATACCATGGAGTCACAAGCAACCACAGTCTGGGGGACCCAGGAAGACCCCTCATCCTCCTCTGAAACCTCACCATGCACTCAGCCTCTTCCTCCTGCCGCTCCAAAGCCAGACCTGCTGTCCAAGAGGAGCCACCACACCATGCATCCCCTTCCAATTCCTCCCAGTCCTCAATGCAGGGTCCCCCTCCTATGTGCCAGGCACTCTGGGTGCACAGAGATGGAGTCCTGCCCTCAGGGATGCAGACAGAGCCAGGGAGGGAGATAAGATGAGCTACCACCATGTCAGAGAAGGCTGGGCGGGGGCAGGGCAGGGCGTCTGGCCATGAAGCTGCATGGAGGGTGGCTCCAGAGACAAGCTGGGGAGGGTGGCCCAGCACCCAGCACATACAGGTGGGCAGGGTGGGGGTGGCCATCCAGACAGGGGGAACTGTGAGAATAATGGTGTAGCACAGGCAGTCTCCAAGCAAAGTGATGCCAGCAAAGGCTAACAGAGGGGGAGGAATGAGAGGCAGAGGTGGGCGGATCGTATGACCTCAGGAGTTCGAGGCCAGCCTGAGCAAGAGCAAGACCCCATCTCTACCAAAAATAGAAAAAGTTAGCCAGGCATGGTTGCGCATGTCTGTAGTCCTAGCTACTTGGGAGGCTGAGGCAGAAGGATTGCTTGAGCCCAGGAGTTTGAGGTTGCTGTGAGCTAGGCTGATGCCACGGCACTCTAGCCTGGGCAACAGAGCGAGACTCTGTCAAAATGAAAGAAAAACAAAGAAACAGAGGGGGAGGAAGAGGCTGGTGAAGTAGGTTGAAACCAGATTGCATAGGGTCTTATATTCCACACTGAGATGTGTGTGTTTAATTCCTTAGAAAATGAGGAGGCGTTGAAGGGCTGTTTCTTGTTCTTGTTGTTGTTGTTGTTTGTTTGTTTAAACAGAAAAGAAACAGGCTCAGAGCTGTTGACGTGGGGAATTGCTGGAACAGACACATTGAGAGTTCTAGAGCTCAACAGGCCCCACCTCCAACTCATTTGGTGAATGTAAGTCAGGGTGAGACTCTCTAAGACCCTGCAGTTTTATGTCCAACAGAAGCCAGGCCAGGGCCGGCCGAGGGTTGAGGGCAGAGCCAGAACGGCCATAGCACAGGGCCACATGCTGGGAAGGGTTGGCCAGCAGCGGGATAGGTCTTTGCCCCCAGGCAGTTCAGGGGCCAATGATGGGAGAATCCAGGGTTGGGGGTGGCACCTGAGGAGACCTCACCACGACCACTGAGTTAAGAAGTCCAAGTGTGCGAAGAGATGCAGGAGCAAGGTCACCTGGGCTGAGCAGGAAGGCCGGTGAACCACAGTCCGTGAGAGATGAGTGGGAGGCGCCACCCACTGTCTGGAGGGAGCTGTGAGCTCCAGTGGGAGCTCCTAGTCTCCTGCATCTGCACCTCCAGGCAGGTCCTGCCCCAGGGGCTCTGGCTGGGCCAACATCTGGGCTCCAGTCAACACATCAAAACCCACCAAAGATGATCAGAATCTCATTTCAGATGGCATCGCTACCCTCTCACTCCTTCAGGTGGGACTAAAGCAGCAGCAGTAACCCCAAACCTTATGACATCCAAATTATTATGCTGAAAGTGAAACTGAATCCTTTCTAGCAGGGGATGGATGCTTCACATTGTGCACAGAGCCCTGGGAGCCAGCAAGCTAACGATTACCAGGCACAGGTACAAATGGCCTTCCCAAGCCTTGTCTGCACTGATGTCCACCTGCACTCACATAAGGCTCTTAACTCACACTAGAAAAATTGGGACATGAGGAGTGCGCCAGTTTAGTACTCGGTGAAGTCATGTCTAGCTCTTGCCATAATCCTTTAAGGCCTGCTGTGGTCAGAGAATCCACAAATGTGAGCGCTGGAAGAACATTTAGGCATACAGTGTCATCCACTGGTTTGAAAAGCCTTACGTAATTCCTATCAAAATCCCAATGACATTCTTCACAGAAATAGAAAACACAATTCTGAAATGTGCATGGAAACATAAAAGACCCAGAATAGCCAAAACACAGATCTGATAAAGAAAAACAAAGGTGGAGGCATCACACTTTTCTGATATAAAATTATATTACAAAGCTGTAGTAAGCAGAACAGTATAGTACTGGCTAAAACAGACACATAGATCAGTGGAACAGAATGGAGAGCCCAGAAATAAATCCGAGCATATACAGTCAACTGGTTTTTGACAAGGTCACCGTGAAGGCACAATGGGAAAAGAACAGTCTCTTCAATAAATGGTGCTGGGATTTCCACCTGCAAAAGAATGAAATTCAACCTTTATCTTATACTATACATAAAAATCAACTCAAAATGGATAAAAGACCTAGATGTAAGATCAGAAACTATAAAACTCCTAAAAGAGAACATAAGGGAAGAGCTGGACATTGGCATTGGCAATGATTTTTTGGATATCATGCCAAAAGCTTAGGCCACAAAAGCAAAAATTAAACGGAACTATATCAAACTATTAATAATAAGCTTCTGCACAGCAAAGGAAACAATCAACAAAATGAAATGCAGCCTTCAGATTGGGAGAAAACGTTTGCAAACCATATATCTGATAAGGGGTTAATATCCAAAATTTATAAATGACTCATACAACTCAATTGTCAAAACAAACAAAATCCATTAAAATGGACAAAAGACCTGAATAGATATTTCTCCAAAGAAGACATAAAAATCACCAACAAGTACATGAAAAAGTGCTCAACATCACTAATCACGAGAGAAATGCAAATCAAAACCACTATGAGACATCACCTCACGCCTGTTAGAATGGCTAGTATAAAAAAGTTAAAAGATAACAAATGTTAGTGAGAGTATGGAGAAATGGAACTTTTGTACACTGTTGGTGGGAATGTACATTGATGCAGCCATTATTGAAAACAGTATGGAGATTTCTAAAGACATTAAACTAGAACCACTGAATGACCCAGCAATCCCTTTTCTGGGCATATACTCAAAGGAAATGAAATCGCCACCTTGTAAAGATATCTGCATTCCTAACTTCATTGCAGCATTATTCACAATAGCCAAGATATGGAAGTGTCTGTCTATGGATGAATGGACGAAGATTGAAAAAAAAAACATATATATATATATCAGTTTCTCATTCTTAAAAAAGAATGAGATCTTGACATTTGCCACATGGATGAGCCTGGAGGCCATTATGCTAAGTGAAATAGCTAGACACAGAAAAATATCTCACTTATATGTAGAATCTAAAAGATCAAAGTCGAATATGCAGATACAGAGAACAAAACAGTGATTACTAGGGCAGGGGTGGGCAGGGAGGGAATGGGGAGCCGTAGGTCAGAGGATACCAGGCTCTGTCCTGCAGGGGGTATCTGGGGGACCCCAGATCTGCAGGATCCATTAGGTGAGGGAGAGAGTGTCTCCCCATGAGGTCAAGCTCAAAATGTGTGGAGCCCACCTGCCCCAGCCCCCTTAATAACCCTCCACAGCCCATTCATAGTTATCTCAGCCAAGCTGTCTGGGTACTATTTCTGTTTTCAGCCTAAACCTTTTGTCGAGGTAGCAAATTCTCACATTTACTATCTCATCTGTATTTTAATTGTCCAAACCCACCTCCACTGAGGTTCAAGCAGTGCAGGGTTTGGGGTGGGGCCAGAGGCCTTAACTCCAGTGAACAAGTTCATGATCCCCTTATGCATTTCCTCCATGTTGGCCCCACATCTGTTGAATGGAGACCACAGTAGGACCACCCTTAGGATTATTGTGGGGCTAAAAGAGATTATGCACTTCATGTACCAAGTACAATGCCTGGCTCTGAGTAAGTGCCCAATAAATGTTAGCTTTTAAAAATAGCAGCCTAGGCTGGGCACTCACATCTGTAATCCTACCATCTGGGAGGCCGAGGTGGGAGGACCACTGCACTCTAGTCTGGGCAACAGAGTGAGACCCTGTCTCAAAAAAAAAAAAAAAAAAAAAAAGATGTCTCAACGCCTTAAAGGCCAAAAAAGAAAGAAAATAATATTTCTTAAGCTCACCTACTGGCAAGGCATAGTGCATAGTGCCAGATTTTCTCATATGTTATGTCACGTCATCTGCTCAGCTACCCCTGCAGCTACACTACACAATTTAATCCCAATATTTACGATTTTATAAATCAGGAAACTGAGGAGCTATGAGGGTGAAGTGGAGCCAGGATTACTAAATGAGTCAGACTTCTTCTGGTTGCAAATGATCAAAGCCAATTTGGCCAACCTTATACAAGAAGGGACACTTGATGGTTCAGGAAATACAACAAAGTATTTAAGAACCAAACAATGCTTGGGAAAGGCAAGGGGCAGCCAAGCCTCACAACTACCAGAGCAGGGCCTCTCTCTCCACCTTTGGTCTTTGTTCACACTGCACATGACAGGACATTCTCACATGCCTGTCATCCTCAGCCTTCCCCAGCAGAGGACTGACGTCACTCAGTTTCAGTTTCATAAATCCCAAGGAAAGGTGCTGATTGGCTCAGCGTGGGCCAGATACCCGCCCCTTAACCAATCAACTGTGGGCAGGGGGCATGGTCATGTGAGAATGTGTAACTTCCCACAGGAACCACATGGGTAGAGTAAGGGTAGGGGCAATCTCCGGAAAGTGTGTGTACAGCTCCCAAAAGAGGGGGCTGTGGAGCAGGCCATGAAATAGTAACGCACTCCGGTTTCATCGCCAGTAAGTAAAAGAGTCTGGATTTATGCCCAGGTCTGCTGGGCTCCAAAGCCCACATTCATTCTCTGACACGTGCTGCCTCTCTGAGACTCTGAGCATCTGTTCATGCATTAGGAAATCAGGGCCAGTCAGTCAGCCTCTCCAGAAAGTTAAAACAAATTTGCTATCTAAGCAGTTGTACCCGCGAATACTTCCGGCATCCAAAAGCAGACAATGGGCAGCAATAGGCTGGGAGTCATGTTTTCCGTCTTCTATTTTGCAGTCAATGTTATCACCACCACCTTCTTCTTCATTATCTTTTTATTACAATAAACTCTCCTCGAAAACAGAGTTTTCTGGCTAATAGAGAATTTCTTTAGGTATTCTATTTAGATTACTAACTTTCTAAGCATAGAAATCATAGCTTGTTAGAGTTAAAAAGAGATCTCAAAACTATTAAATATGTCCATCCCTTTCATTTTACAGAGGAGGAAATCATGACCAGGAGGAGAAAGCCAGTTGCTGGAGGGCTAGACCACCATCCAGGCCCCTCATTCCTCACCCAGCACCCAGCCCCACCCCCTCTGCCTTTTCTAGAATGCACGACAATACAATGTTGAATTGTATGATGGTGTACCAAGCAGAATTTTGGTACAAATGCTTTTTTTTAATGATCCAATAAGCACTTCTGTTTTTAGTGGCTAGGAGCAAATTCCCTAAATTCTTAACTTGCTCATAGAAATACATCCTTTCCCTCTTGGCTCTGCCTAAAATCCTGCTGGCCTCTGAGGGCACCACTTCCTTTAAACCCTGGCAAGTAAAAACTATTTATCCTCACGCCCAGCGGACCTGGGCTTGAAAGTGTCGAGAATTCTCCATTTATCCTTCGCATTTTAGCACACCTTGACAGCAGGGACATTGGCTGCCCTCCTTCCGGACTTTCTTTCCAAGGTGTGTGTACAGTGCCCAGGCTTGGAAGATGGAGCTCTTGAGGGCACAAAAGGCATATACGCTTACTAACCCGTTAATAAAATAATGTCTCCCTCCAGAGCAAAGGGAAGTCTGACTTACTGCCCATTATAAAAGATTCAGAGTCCCCAAGCTTGGGGTTCCCCTCCTGAAACATAACCCACTTTATGTGCAGCTATCACTTGACCTTCTTTGTATCACCCTGTGGGAATTAGAGCTCAAGGAATCGATACAAATGCAGACACTCTGGCTACTGCTATTGCTGTGAGTAAGAGATGGTCCTTTGTCTCTGACCCAGGAGTCTCAAGTCTTCTGCCAGCATCCATGAAGCCGTGGTAGGCTCAGTGTTAGCTTTTCATTAGGGGAAAATCCCAGACCCTCCACAGTTCTTGACAGATTGATGGAATCCATCCTTCTCACTCCTCAATGCCACTGCCAGATGACTTCTTCGCTCCTCTTAGCATTCTTTGCTCTGTTATGTTTCAACGTCACCTGACTCTCTTATCTCTGTCATCTGCTAACCTTCCCTTCTTCCAGTGCCATCTTGGGCACCTGTCTCCCCACCCCGAATCCTGCCATAATTTTGGATGAATGCACAGGCCACATTCCCGGCACTTTGTTAAACTTTTGCCTCTCGAGACGCCCTTTACCTCATCACCACCCCACACTCTGGGATGATGTCACACCTCCTCGTTCACCCAAAGCTGCCAGATCTTCCCGTTTCCCCACCTCTGGTTCCTTGTCCCCCAACGCTTCCACATCTGTGTCCACCTTTGTCTCTTTCTCACCTGCTTCCCAGGCAGGTTCTCTGTCCTTCTGAGGCTACCCTCCCACCTGGCTCCATCCCTGTCACCTGTTTGGGAAGCTTAGGCCCATAACTGACCTCAATCCTGTCTCTTTCTGGTGACTTTTCCTGTCATCTCATAAACACACTCAAGTGCCTCCTGTTTCCGAAAGGAGTTCTTTCAACTCTCTAGTCCTTCCAGGGAAGTGTTCTTGGCCTGCTCCCTGATATGGGGCAGTCACTCACCCTACATGTCCCCATTGCACCCCTGGAGTAACAAGACTGTTGGCTTGTACCCTAATTCGTCCTCCAGGGCTAGAATTTTGTCTTAACCGCTATTGCACCCCAACACCCTGCATGCGATTTGTGGAAGGAATGAAAGAACAGGGCCCAGGGTCAGTGCTAGGCCCGCAGCACCACCAGTCTCTGCTGGTGACGGGAGTTCTGCTTTGCTGGGAGTTCAGCCCGCAGAGCGCTGACTGCCGTGTCACTGATTCTATGCAGTTCTTCCCGGTCTGTGGAAACTTGGGCTGTATTTAGTTAGTATCTAATTTGCGGGTTAATAAGCCTTTGTCTGAAGGTCTCGGTGCATAGCATAGGGCTAGGATCGCCTTTCTCAGACTCCCCCGGGGCTTGGGGTGGGGGTGGGGGATGAGTGGGTTTTTAGGCACTGACTCTTTGGATAAGCTTACAGGATCTCAGTCTGGGCGTATTACTCATTAGGGTTTATTTACCTTTTGTGGTGGCCTAGAAAAAGCCAAGCTTAATGAAGTGGTTACCAAAAGCCTTTAACATCATATTTTCCACAGAGTTCATAAAAATATTGACAGTGGACTTAACTGCCACATTGCCTCTTTCAAAGAGATGAACAAAAACCATACTAAGCATATTGATTTGGTTTTTCATAAAGCCTTGATAGAAAAAAAGCCTGGAGGGCCCTCGTTCAAAGCAGTGACAAATAAGCCCTCCCAACGCACGCTGAGTGAGTTGGTCACGTGGGCACGGGCAGGCCACTATCCCTCTCTGGGACTCAGTTTCCCTCCTGCAAATAAGAAGCTTGGATGAAATGAGCCCAAAGGTGGTGTCTGTTTCAGAAGAGAATGATGCTATTCTTTCCAAATTCACTCCCAGGACAACACACTGAAAAGGAGAAACAATAGGGAATATTATTTTTATCTCTAAGATGCCCCACGATCATCAGAGATGGCCAGAAAGTAGAGGGAAAGGGTAGTGGTCTTAGGGTACAATTCACATTTCCTTGCGGGGCTTTCTGGTCCCAGCCTTTCTTGCTTCACAGCCTGGCTTGCCCCAGGGCTTGAATCGAGCCTTTGCAGCTCTTCTCTGGCCCTTCTCACATGTGCTTCCAGAATTCCTTCCCTGCAGCCTCCTGGTAGGGAGAATAGGGGACGATCAGAGATGCCTGAGATTGCATCTCTGGGAAAACCTTAGTGATCATCTGCACAGTGTGGTTTTCAAACTCACGTGAATAAAACATCTTGATACCCAAGTTCCACCCTAGACCAATTGATTCTGAATCTCTAAGGTTGAGCCTCAGGCTTCAATGGTTTTCAAAAGCTCCTTAGGTAATTCCGTTATACGGAGAAGGTTGAGACAACTCTCTTGAGCTCCCAGTCCAGATTGTTTCCCCAAAACGGGACACCCACATGAGTTAGGAGCACAGGCTGTCGGGTAAGGCAGACCTGGCTGAGTCCTGGCTCTGCACTTAGCACCTGCGAGATGCTAGGGGTGCTGTCATCCTCTGTGTGCTCCAGCTTCCTCATTCCATGGGCTTGAGATGCTGGGCACAGGGCCTGGCACGTGGCGAATGTTCGGTCATGCTGGCTTTTGTGGAGTCTCTGTCTTTCTCGGCATCGTGATCACTATCACTGACATCATCTCCTTCTTCTACTGCTTCCCCTCCTCCTTCATCATCATCATCACCGATCAACATCATCATTACTACTAACATCATTATCATCTCGGACATCATCTTCTTTTTCTCCTTCTCCTCCTTCTCCTTTTTCTCATACTCCTCCTTCTCCTTCTCTTTGTTCTCCTTCTCCTCTTCTCCCATCAGAGGCGAGGGCGGCGCGAGAAAGAGAGCCTGTGCCCCACCCCCACCCTATCCTCCCCCTCTGGAAGCCACCGTCATGTAGAGGAGGGAGGCACTGAGCACACCCAAAGGTCACGGAGCTCCTGTCCAACCCAGAACACCTGTCAGGACAAAGCGGCAGGTGACGGCTAGTCCTTGGGTAGAAAGGAGGCAAAGATGTCATGGAAGACAAGGAAAGGCTGCCAGTCCAGGTGGGACGTCTGTCTCTGAATGCTAACCAAGGAATTATCCATGAAGTTGCTTAGACCCTCCAAAGAGCACAGGAACTGCAATGAGTGGGCTATTGTAAATCTATCCCTCTGTTCATCCTTGGAAATTTTAAGCTCTAATAAAAAAAAAAAAAAAAAGGATGCTGAGGAATTTTAGGAGACTTGAAACAGCTTGCAGGATTAAAAAACCACCCTCAGATCCAACGCCCACACATCCCCTGATAAATGTCAGCTGGGAAACCATTCCCATTGAAGCCATACGGGGCAGAAGAGGGAGGGGTTGGTTTAGCTCGAGGTGGCCATCCACAGACATCCTGACATGGCTAGTGACAGGGGCTGGCCACCCAGAGAGTATCGCAGGAAGGCAAATGCCTCTCCCCATCAAACAAGATCACAAAACCCTCCACCCCATCGCTCATGAAAAGTTCAGTGAGAGTTTGAAGATATTACAACAGGATTTCTGGAAGCTGAGTAAAAACGACCTTGAAAATAAACCACATGCTGCTGCTAATTAATCTTAGTTCCTGGCTCCTTCCAATCAGACCCTGAACTATAATCCATCTTCATTACACTTCTTTTAAAGCAAAAATGGTGCATTTCCGCGAGTCTAATTAAGGAAGGAACATTGTCAGGCCTTGGGTCATAACTCTTTTTATGTCATAACTTTATTTCTGTGCCTATTACACACATGCACACACACACACACACATACACACAAATAAATGCTTTAGGAAACTCTATATGACCTGTTTATTGGCAACTATGGACAAGCCACTCACAGCCCAAGGATGGATGAGATGGCCAAGCAGGGTGCCATCACAGTTGGTGTCACCGCCAGCCAGTGGTCCTCCCCATGTATGTCCCTCCACCTTGCATACATCCACCCACCATATTGCTGCACACACACCTGGTGGGCAGCCATGGGCTCAGGGAAGGGCTGCCTGGTCCCCAGCCCCGGGGAAGGAAGCAGGATTAGTCTAAGCTGGCTGTGGCCATCAATTGCTCTTTGACAGTGGTTAACTTTAGTGAGGCATTTGATCCTGAATGCTTAGGTTGTGTGAGGGTGAGATGTTTGTCTCTATAGTATCCAACAAGATAAATAACTAGTGACCGCAGAGAGGAAATTCGCCTACCAATGCACACCTGCCAAAGACACAACTTAAGTTTAGGAGAACTTGGGAAGAAAGTGTTGGGATAAAGCCATCTTATCTCTGAGGACTTGTTTGGTTGTCATTGTCTAACTCCAAGATTTTGACCTGGGCCACTGAGAAATGGTTGGGAGGGATCAGGACCCATCTATGAGCTGGACTTCACAGTGTGAGTAGGTGCCAAGTTGAGGTCATGTTTGAGCGTCTGGTGATAGGTGCTCCCCAGCTTGGGATAGGTCCTTTCCATCGACACATTCCTCAACCCCATCCCTATCACTGTCCTACAACCCTGGATGAATCATAAGGTAGATTTCCCAATTGTGGATGGTGGAGGGTTCCTATAAGCTTCCCACAGAGTTTATTCATCTAAGTCCATGAACCCATTGACCCTTAAGAGGCCTCTGTGAGGTTACTGGAGTCTCATTCTCACTCACCCATGCCCTGTCTGACCCCACTCACCTACCCCATCCCAACCCTACTCATCTCTGCAGATCCTCTCCGTCAAACCCTGGAAGGACCTCTAATTCCAGTTCTGGCCTAAATCACACCAACACACCATGAATAGAGATACACCAGCCATTGAATTTCCCGCTTGGAGTATTTAACAATCCATGCAGATGATTCCTACTCATCACACGACCAGCTCAGTCCAGAGGCAGTGGTCTCAACCAACGCTTCACATTAAGAGAACGCCACCATCACTGTTTAGAAGGTGCCCGAGTACACGAGTGTGTGTGATGCCCTCTTAGAGACTATATTCACTCTTGTATACTTGGATGTATTCACGTGCACAGTGTGGGGCCCAGCCAGGCACTCCCCACCCTTAGGGCAGGGGGAGGGGCCTGTTGAGCTGCCACAGCCAGCAGGTCGTATTATAACATGAAGGGACCTTACAGATCAGCAAGACTCACCCCCTCTATACATAGATGAGAAGCTAAATCCAAGAAGGAAAGGGTCTTGGCCAGAGTCCCAAAGCTCTGGGCATAAAATAAGTGAAAACAAGTGAGTTAATAGTGGTGTTAAGGATGCTGGTTTCCTGTATAGTAAAGTAGTAGGAATGGCTTTGTACACTATCCAAGGTTAAGCCTTGCTGGTGTGGTGGAAGTTCACGAGGTCCCCTAGGCATCTCTTGGGTGGCTTCTTCAGTGGTGGGCACAGCCAGACATTTCAATGTGGGCTCAAAGGCCATATCTCTGCTATATAGTCCTACCGTTGGCCACAGTTGACTGCTCACAGGAGGATGCATGACCCCAGATGGGTCTGGCACATTCTGCTTCCCAGGAATTTGACATCTGCATCAACACACGTGGGCCAGAGATCTTTTGGGCTGGGTTGTGTGAGTGGGAACCCAGTGAGGAGAGGATCCAGGAACTCCTGCTGCTAAGCTATCAGGGGCAGCCCCGTTTCATTCCAAATCTTAGTTGTTCGGGATTTCCTTTGATATATGAGGCACCCCATGGGCCCTCTAATAAATTAATGTATTGTTTTTCTTGGCCTAAGCTAGTGACAGTGTTTCTGTTGCATGCAACCAAAATCAAAACAAAAAGGCTTAGTTAATGGACAGGGCAATTCTGGTGTTCCGTGGGTGCCCCGGTTTGCTGCTTCGTGGACAGCATTTCCGACAGGTCCGTGAAGTTGAACTAAGTAGAGTTATGTGGCCTTATATCCCCACTCTTGTTTTCTGGGGCAAAATAAATTAATTAAATGAATAAGCATCATCAAAGCATCATACAAAGCATCATCAATCTAATGTTTTAAGTGTGTTAAGTTTTATTGAGACTATTTAACACTCTACATAAACATCATCCCAAAGGATGACATTTTTACCCAGAAGATGATCAAGCTCTGGGGAAAAGACCAGGAAAGAGGGTTTAGAGACCTCTGGCCAGATCTCCAGACCCCAAACCCAGAATTCTTTCCATGTCCTATGCACCACACACCCAAGAGGTAGGAGATTGGATCTTCGATCTTTATTCAGCCACAAATTCACCCTGTAGGCCAAGCCACTTTGTCTCATTGTCAAGAAACAATTTCTTCCTTTATAAAATGGGAGTGTAGGAATAAATTACTTCTAAGTTCCCTTATAACTGTAAAATCCCCCAATTCTATTAAACCAGTCATCAGAAATCTTTCTGTTTATTGATGTTTGGGCACCAGTTCCAAACGTGGTCCTTCTAGAGCTCACTGAGTGGGTGACATCTCAAAACAGATTATTGTAATGAACTTAGTGAAGGTCTCTGTGGCTGTCAGCCTCCAAGGTGACCCACAGTGGTCTTTGCCTCCCACACCCTTGTGATGTGACAAAGACGACCCTGAAGGTCAAAGTGGAAGATGGTAGAGCAGCCATCAGCCTGAGTCCCTGAATGTCTGCAAGGGGAGAGCCAGCCTGCCAGCCTGAACACCTGCCCTGGGGGGTTATGTGAAGAATCAGTGAGTGCCTTAGTTTTTAAGCCATTTGATTTTGAGGGTCTATGTGGTGTGTCAGCTCAGCCTGTAACTAACACAGTCCACACTGCTCATCCCTGCACATCACGCAGACCTGCTCAGACGTCACTTGCGTGGGGAAGCCTCTTGCTGTCTCTCCTACCAGAACGTGAGCTCCATGAAGGCAAGGACTGTGCCCCTGTCCCCAGCAGCACCGAGCACATAACAGCTGCTTGCCCGGTAAACATTTGTTCAATAAGACAAATATGCATTTGTTTATGGGCGGCCTGGGAGATCCTGACGTATAAATGGATTTAACAAAAGGGGTTTCAAACCTCAGGGGGCCATGTCACCTGGGGAATTTGTTAAAAGGACCAATGTCTGGGTTCTGTGCCCAAAGATTCTGACCTGTCAGGTGTGGGCCAGGTGGAGAGCAAGCCCCGTGTGCTGTTGCAGGGACGCGCTGCTCTGGCTCTGCTCCTGCTCACCTGCACACGCCCTGCAAATGTGAACCGGTAGAGAATCCACACGGTGGAAAGGATGTGGCCCTCATGTGACCTCCACCTGCTGACAGCCACTGAGGACCAGCTCCCAGGGCAAGACGATACTCATCGTGGGAGAGTGGGCATCTCTTCAGGACATAGATGTGGGCATGATTGACAGAGACCTCAGCTCACAGTGGCCTGAACGTGGTAGACATCCATTTCTCACTGAAGTGGAAGTCTGGGTTGGGCAGACAGCTTGTGTTCCTTGGGGCCTGTCTCCTCCCATCTTGTGGTTCTGCCATCTGCAGAATGTGGCCACAGTTCACATGGCCAAGAGAGCTCTCCAC
This sequence comes from Mirza zaza, assembly GCA_008750895.1. Lineage (NCBI taxonomy): Eukaryota > Metazoa > Chordata > Mammalia > Primates > Cheirogaleidae > Mirza > Mirza zaza. The sequence continues at coordinate 60,535 of VSMD01097300.1, forward strand.
CACATCCACGAGCCAACCAACAGGGACAGGGGCAGGCATGTCCTCCTTCCCTCTAAGGGCATGACCCAGAAATCGCACACATCACTTCTCCCATATGCCACTGGCTAGAACTTGGTCACATGGATGAACCTGGCTGCAAGGAAGGCTGAGAAATAGGATCTCTGTTCTGGGTACCACAAGCCCAACCGGAAATTCTCTAAGAGGGGAAGAGGGCAAAAATGATACTAGGAGGCAACTAGCCATCTCTGCCACGGAAGCCACGTGGCTGCTGGAGAGGAGGGCACCGAACACTGGTGCAGAATGACAGGCCTGGGCGTCAAAGGGGCAAACTCAGCCTTGAGCCCCTGCCCTCAGGCCTCACGGGGAGACAGTCACTGTCTCTGCTACTACGTGTGCCACAGGTGGATGCAAAGGCCTTCAGAGGCACAGAGAACAGCTGGCCAACTCACACCAGGATTGAGAAGGCTGTCCCCAAACAGGTGAGTGGGAACTTGGCAGGGAGCCACCCAAGCGAGCAGGCCGCGTGGGCAGGGAGGCCAGGACACGCAAATGTCAGGAAGCCTAGAGAACCCTGGGGTGCTCAGAAAAGGGAGAGAGATCCCGGATTTAGACTCTAGAAAACTTGGGGGAGGAGCAGGAGATGAGGCTGGAAAAGCAGGCGGGCCTACTCTCAGGGTCCACGCTGCTTGGGTTCCAATCCCAGCTCCCCACTTACTGGCCATGTGACCTTGGCCATGTCAACTGAACCTCTCTGAGCCTCAGTTTCCTCATCTGCAACATGGAAACGAATGATGCTCCTCCACTCTAGGCTTTTGTCAGGGTTAAAGGAGTTCATATGGGTGAAAACCTCAGGAGAGGGCCTGGCCCACCGTGCCTGTACGTGCTGACTGCTTTTATTGCTAATGTTACCCAGAAAAGAGATTGAGTCAATCCTGGGTGTCTCAGAAAAGTTCCTTTAGAATATTCCAAGCTCTAGTGGCTGTACTGTGGAGGAAACAGAACCCCACACACACCCTGCCCTGCTTATGTCTAGAACATAAAGGAGGGAAGTTGGCAGAGTGACTCACAGTGCTGAGGTTTGGGGAAGCCCAGTGGGAGGGATGGGGGGACAGTCCCCACCTGGTCCTCCTTTGCCCCAGGGGGCTGGTGGCTTCCTGGGGGTTGGTCTCCTCACTGCCCCAAGCTGTCTTGTGCCAGTTTTATGAAAGAGAAAACATCATCCCAGATTGAGTGTGGCCCCAACACGCAGCAGCAGGAATTCCAGTGGGCTCTGTGGCTATTTGTAGAGCTCAAGGAAGACTCTCCAGGAGGACAGATGACCGACACCCCGCGTTCACCCGCTGGTTTTCCTGCTCACATTCGGCCAAACCCAAAAGGCGTGGAGCCCTGGCCTTTGGTGTCGTTTGCATGGGATGAAACAAACCTGTCGCCGCAGGGTGGGCAAGAAGAGGGTGGCACCCTGCTTCAGGACGCAGGAAGAGCAGGGCCCTGGGGTGAGAAAGAGCCAGGTTCAAAGCCCACGTTCCCTAATCAGCCAGTGCTGACCGGCCACCCCGTGAGCCAGGCACAGCGCCTTAGGGCCTCACAGGCTCCTGTTAGGGCTAGAATGAGATGAGGTGACCAGCAGGTGATCAGTGGAGGGCAGGGTGACCACTCAGCACCCAGAGATGGGCTTAGCCAGTCCCCAAAGATGGGGAGTTCCGCCCGGGTGTGTCTTCTTCTGCGGTGAGTACCCCCGTCTCCTGAGCACGGGAATCAGCCCCGACAAGTCGCCTGACCAGATACAGCCTAAATGGCCATTCCCCGTGTGGACTGCCCACAGGGGCCCAGAGCTGGGGGAGAGAGGAGTAGCTGGAGCCAAGGAGACTCTGCACAATGACATTAAACAGCCCGCAGGGCACACAAATCCCAGCCAACTGCCGTTGAGCACCAGCCCCGTCACTTTTCAGAGAGACCCTCTCCCACCTGCTCCAGGGCGGGCAAGGACACCGCCCCCGGGAAACTCTACAACCACCCAGCCTCACTCCATTACCGAGTTTTACAGCAAGCAGGGAGCAGGCCTTGCACATGCGCGCGCTGCCCGGAGAGCACTAAAACCCGCCTCCGCGCCGCAGTCAGGGAACAGTGTGCCGGAAGCTTTCTGTCCTCCTCAGACTCTGAGCGCCCGCCAAGTCCCATAAATTAGGCAAGTGTCTCTGGGCTCAGTCCGGTGCCGGCAGGAGCATCCCGGCAGGCTGAGCCACCAAGCCAGGGAGAGACAGCACCAACGCCTCGGCAGCCGGGCCCGCAAGAGAGCTCTGTGCCACTGCCGTCTCCAGGGGGCCGGTTCTCAAAGGGGGTCCCCAGGCCCACAGCATCAGCGCCACCTAAGAACTTGCTAGAAATGCAAACTCTCGGCCCCCACCCCAGACCTACTGAATCAGCAACCCTGGGCTCAGCCTGGCAGTTCGTGTGTTAGCATGCCCCCCCATTAGCCAGCCCTCTTCGAGAACCCTGCATGAGAGGCTTTCTTGTCTACCTGAAACCAGCAACATATGGCCGTGTGACAGGCCAGGAGCAGGGTGAGGCAAGACAGGTGCCCAGCAGGCAAAATCGACGGAGGCACCCCTTTTTGAGGCCAGGTCATTAGCTCCCATCCATTGGCGGTGAGAGGTGCTAGGGGTTGGGGCCTGGGACAAGTTGTGACCTTCAGGAACAGAATTCCTCATCACCGCCGGCGAGGCACAGGGCTGAGTGGGCAGGTCAATGCGACAGGGATGGCTGGTGCAGCCCGGGCAGGGAGGCCACACTGAGGATGGGCAGAGAGGGGGCAGGGCACAGACACCTGCACCAGGCACGTCATGCCTATCCTCCCTCGGGGTGCCCAAGGCCAGCAGGATGGAGACACCGTCACCCGCTTTGTCAAGGAGGAAGCTGATCCCTCGGAGGCCCAGTCCTTTGCTCAAACTCATGCAGTGGGAGAGTCCCTCCCATCGCCCCTGCCCGATGCCTCCCTGGGTGATGAGAACGGAGAAAAGAGGGAACCTCCTGGCTGTCATCATGGCAACAGACTAAGTACAGACCATGACCTCAAGAGATGTACTGGCTCTACCTGTTCTGAAACAGAATTTTATTAGTAGAACTGAAAAGAACACCAGAAACGATGCTGTCTAACCCCTTCATTTTATACACAAGGCACAGAGAGGGAAAGCGATTTGCTTAAGATCACACAGCAGATTGGTGACTGAGCTGGGGCTGGCATCTGGACCCAGCACAATCCTGCAGTGAGAAACACGTTTGGCCTGGCATCGGTGCCTGTGGCTATCTCCATGGGTTAGGTGGAGTTTATCACATCCTTTTCTGCGGCTTTTTTTTTTCATCATTGTATCATCTCATTTATGTTATCAGTGTAGACATCGTTATTCCTTCTTCTGAAATGAGAGCTGCGTGTTAATCTGCATAGTCTTATTTTATGGTAACGAGCAACTCAAATCTCAGGGCCTTAACGCACGCGAGCTTGTCTCTCCCTCCTACATCCCTCCCAAGCGGGAAGTGAGTCTTTAAAGAGCCCCACATATTTGAGTCCTGGCAATGTCCTCTGCAACCTGTGACTGAGCTAGTGTCTTCACCGTGGGTGACACATAGAAATGACTCCAATAACTACCAGAACGTGTGAACGAACGAACAAATGACACAAAACAAGAGAGGAACTAAGAGGTCAAGGGAAGGATGGAATTTCTTCCTGGGCCTGGCTCTCCTCTGCGTGATGTCATTTAGTCCCCAGGAAGCAGAGGAAGACAGACAGACTCTCGGAGTCCAGAGGCGTGTGGCAAAGTCCTCTCTCTGCCACTGACCTGGCTGTGTGGCTTTGGACAGTTCGCGTCCCTTAGCTGGGCTTCGGTTCTCTTACCACTAAAATGATACAGTTGGACCATCAGAAGATGAGTTCTAAGGTCTGTGACGGCTCTGACATTGTCCGCCTGCAACTGCACACCACCGGGAAGGAACCACAGGACAGCCTTGGCTCTGCCGTGTGCAGTTGGAGTTTCAGAGCAGCAAGTACAAGGACGAGCATTAGGGAAAATGGCCCAAACTCTGCATATCACAGACTCTGAATAGTCAGCATTATGACTCAAGAATTTCTAAAGACAATGTCTAATACGTGGCCAGGCACAGTGGCTCACGCCTATAATCCTAGCACTTTGGGAGCCGAGGCGGGAGGATTGCTTTAGCTCAGGAGTTCAAGATCAGCCTGAGCAAGAGTGAGATCTCGTCTCTAATTTAAAAAAAAAAAATTAAATTTTTTTTTTTTAAATTAAGTTTTTTTAAAAAAAATGTCCAATATGTTCTTTGTCCTGAAAGGTAGGTGTCCTGAAAGAGGTACTGGGAATTTTCCCCTTTCCTGGCCCAGGTCCTCAGGGCAGTTCTGTCCTAGGCTCAACGCCAAGTGCTGCACATAAATTTTATTGTTTAGTCCTCCCAATCCCTTGGAAGCACCTATAATGTCCCTCATTTTAGGGTAGGAAACTGAGGCTCAGGGAAGTTATGCTAATGCATTGGGCAAAATGCCTGGGGATATGTCTGTGAACAAAACAGACCAAAGTCCCTGGCAACATTCTTAGTGAGAAGACAACAGTCACTGAACACCTGGAGACTGTGGCCCCTTGGTTAACAAACGCTATGGAGACAAATAGCACGTGGAGAAGCAGGGGAGTGGGACGGGAGTGTGTGTGGTGGGCAGGGGGGAACAAGAGAAGGCTTCCCTGGCGTGGCACCTCAGTCAGGACTGTGCACAGGTGAGAGCCATGCAGCCGTCTGGCACAGAGGGTCCCAGCAAAAGGAGCTGCAGATGCAGGGCCCGAGGCTGTACAGAGGAGCACAGGGGAGGCCGGTGCATGGGATAGCGTGAGCAGGGCGGGGCTGGGGTGGGGAGGGATAATAAGTGACCACGGACAGGTGCCAGGGCTCGAGGCGGTGGGGCCTCGGAGGGTTCTGAGCAGAGGACAGGCCCGGGCTAACCCGGGTGCAGGAGCAGACTGAAGGGAGCAGGTAAGAGGGTGGGAAATGAAGGCGGTGGCTTGGGCTGGCGTGACAGCCGCTGAAGTAGGAGACAGAGAAAAAAACCCAAGTCCTCTCATTCAATTCACCTCTGACACTGTCTACCCAGACGTAGCGTCAGATCCCCCGGAGCAAGGGCTCGGCCCCGTAAGACTGCCCCCCACTTCAGACACCCGTCGAAAGTTGTAGGATGTCATCGATACTTCTGATCAATGGCTACAAACCGAGGCTTCCCACCTTGGGTTCGATTAATTTGCTATCACGTCTCATAGAATGCGGAGATACGAAAATTGCCGTTAAGGGGAAAGAGAAACAAAAGCATGCCGAGAAACACTTTACTTATGTCTACTGGCTTCTTAATAAAGGATATCACAAGGGGTACGGAGTAACAGCCAGAGGGAAGAGATGCATGGGGCAAGCCATGCGGCAGGTGGCGTGGAGCTTCCAGGCCCTCTCTGGGCACCCCACCCTCCAAGAACCTGGAGGTTCAGAAATCCAGAAGCTCTTCAAGCCCCAGGCCTTTGGGGTTTTTATGGAGGCTTCATTACCCAGGCATGATTGATTACGTCGTCAGCCATTGGTGATCAACTCAAGCTTCAGCCCTGCTCCCCTCCCCAGAGGCCGGGGGTGGTCCTGAAGCCCCCGCCATCTAATCATGCCTGGTCTTTCCAGTGGCTGCCCCCACCCTGCGGCCATGCAGGGGCCCAGCCACAGGGGCAGAGGAGGACAAATACATATATATTATATGTGTGTGTGTGTGTTTATCTTATAAATCACAGTATCACAGGAAGTAAGGAGAAGTGGATATATTCTGGATACAGTCTGAAGATAAACCCAACAGCAGCTTCACACAGACTGGATGTGAGGATAAGAGAAAGAGAAAAGTCGAGGATGACTATAGGACATTTTCAGTCTGGTGACTGGGGAGGTGGTGTTCTGGTCACCTACTGCTGCGTATACACCACCCCAAAACTTAGTGGCTCAAATCAACCATTTATTTTGCTTGTGATTTTGTGGGCCAGGGACTCAGAAAGAGCTTGACTGGGTCATTGGTCTCTGCTGCACGTGGCATCAGCTGGGGAGGCCAGGGCGGAGGGACCACATCCCAGATGGCGTCTCCCCTTCTATACTCGTGTTCGGGGCCTTGGTGCTTCTTAGCACCTCAGTCTCTCTCTCTCTCTCTCTCTCTCTCTCTCTCTCTCTCTGTCTGTCTCTCCTTCTCTTCATCTCCACCCTCTCATTCTCCAGGGGCTCTCCCACATGGCTTGGGCTCTCCCATATGGCTTGGGCCTCTCACAGCAGGGTGGTCCCCGGGTACTCACACTTCTTACACTAACTCCAAGTGGCAGGAGGTAGAAGTTTCCAGGCTTATGGAAGCTTCCAGGTAGAAGCTTCCAGTGAAGGCCTATGCCCCAAACAGCGCAGCACTGCCTCTACCGTACTCTGTCATTCGAGGCAGTCACAGGGCCTGGCCTATTTCAAACCGGTGGAAAAATTAACTCTCCCTCTTGATGGGGAATGGCAAGGTCAGATGGGGAATTCCAGAGCACACGGGATGGAGATATTGCCGTGGCCATTTTCGGAAAACACAATCTGGCATAGATGCAGTTAGCACTTTGTAAGATGGGGAAGATCCCGTGGGGCAGGGGAGGGTGAGATCAGAGCTCAGTTCTAGGCACATTAAGTCTGAGAAGCACAAAGATTATCCAAGCAGAGATGGAGCATGGGGCCCCAAACCTGCCTCCCTCCACCCACCCACCATCTGCCCAGCCATCACGGGGCCACCAGCACCTCTGCACTTGCCCTGCCAATGGCTGATGGTTTGAGAGAACTTTTACAGCCTTCTGCCAGGGAGGACAGGAGGACGGAGATAGGGACAGAGATTAAGACAGCTTGCTCCCAGGCCACAGCCAGTAAACCCTCCCGCAGGCTCCATCCAAGGCCCCGGCACCAAGGAGTTGTAAGAAGGGCTCCGAGTCAGCAAGAAGCAGCAGGTTGAAGCATTTCCCAGTTTTTCACATGACTCATAAATTTGTTACATGGTGAGGAAATTCCCTGAAAGCTTTTTGGCAGTCTCGTCCAGTCTGACCAGTAGCTAAGAAACACATAACCTTCCAGTCAAGAAAAGGAAGGAAAACACACAAGGCTTTGACTCAGGGCTCAAACGGAGGGTCACTTGAAAAGCCTTCCTTCCGCTGAGTTCACTGCAGCTTTCTGGGACACAGCGGGAATTCATTAGGAAGGGCTGCAGTTGCAATGGGCTGTAAGCCGTGGATAGTCACAGGGGTGTCTGCGTGTGTCTGTGTGTGTCTGCGTGTGCGCACGCATGCCTTGAAGACGGGGCCCCTGCCTGGGGCGGATGGAGAGAGAGGCCCCCCACAGAAGGCCTTGCTCTGCCTGCTAGGAAATGCAAGGCCTTCCCCCCAGGTAAGCACAGTCCGTGCCTGCCCCTAGCGAAGCCAGGGCCAGGATGCAGCCGAACTGTGCGGTCAGCCCCGTCTCCATCTCACGCGACAGGATAGAGGAGGCCTGTCCTCACAGCACACCTTCAGGCAAACTGCCCAGCAACAGGTGAGAAGCCAGGACGGGCGTCACCTTTGGGAAGGAGGGTGGGGCCAGCACCTAGGAGGGTACACGGGGTGTTTCTGGGGGCACTGGGGGTGTCCTATTCCTTGTTTGAGGCTGTGATCCACAGACTCGTTTACTGTGTGCTAATCCATCAACGCCTTCAATCAGCAAAAAGAAAACTGTTCTCATTTTTTTTCCTCGGGTTTTGTTTTGTTTTCTTTTTTATTTATTTATTTATTTATTTATTTATTTATTTATTTTCTTCTTATTGAGCATAGAACGAGAATGTATTGTTTTCTTTTGTTTTGGCAAGTTGCATGCTGCTTGACATCTTGGCAGCGTGTGATTCTGTCGACCCATCTCTTCTCTCAGGTTCTAGGGCATGGTTTTCTCCATATGATGTGTATACTTGTCTCTATGTATGTTATACTTCAACAGAAAGTTCATTTAAAAAAATGCCTTTTCTCTCTGAGCCTCAATTTGCTCATCTGTAAAATGGGGATAGTAATAGACACTTCTGGGCATGGTGAGGATTGGAGATACTGACAGAAGTGTCCGGCACAACACCCTCACATGATGAAGCTGCAAGTGACACAGTGTGTTTACATGTTACTTTCCTGTGACATGACAGGACTGTCCCAATAAACCATGACTTCTCCTTCCCTGCCTTCTCCTCTGCTCCCAACCATCACCCCCAAGGTGTGTTAGTCGTTTGGCATTTGTGTGCTTTTCACAGGCTAGTGTTTCAGAACTAGAATTCCCAGGTCAAAGGGTAAAATAAAACATAAGGCTTTGAATATATTGGCAATTTAAATGGCATTAAAAAATAGGAACCCCTGAAGAGTCGGTGAGTGATGCTAATGTGGAATGAGAAGTTGTCTACGGGCCATACCAGAGACTGAACACGCCCAATCTCGTCTAATCTCGGAAGCTAAGCAGGGTCGGGCCTGGTTAGTACTTGGAGGGGAGAAGTGGTGAGGCCATTCTAGTGCAAGAAATTCCTTGTGCCGGGGTCTGGAGGGCCGGGGGCAAGGAGGGGTCTGGAAGGCACACAAACAACAGGCGGATGCTAGGGAAAGCAGAAGTGCTGGGACACGAGGGTGGACAGGCGACCTTACAGTTGGCCGTATGGGGTCTAGATTTTACCCCGAGGGCAGAGAGGGAGGCTCTGGGTTTTAAAGTAAGTGTCAGGCCTGGAGCTGTCATTCAGAAAGAAAACAGCATGGAGGGTGCGGACTGGGGGCGGGGGGGGGGGGGGGGGGGGGGGGGGGGGGGGGGGGGGGGGGGGGGGGAGCAGGATCAGAAGATGCTTAGGTCACTTTTTAAAATCGTGGCAAAATGCTCATATAAAACTGAACCTTCTACCCATGTGTAAGTGTACTATTCAGTAGTGTTGAGTGTAGTCACGGTGCTGCACACTCAATCTCCAGAACTTCTTCATCTCGCTAAACTGAAATGCTCGACCCATTAGACAACAATCCCCATTTCGCCCTCAGATCACCGCGACAGATGATCACAGTGACAGGTCTCACTGACCGGCTGGCTGCGGGTTCGAGGCGGAGGGAGGAGAGAGGGGTGACTCCCGAGTTTGGGGGTTGGAAAACTAGTTAGGTAGCAGTGCCATGAACCAATCTGGGGGATACAGATACTTCAGTTATCCCATCATACGACAAGCCACTCCCAAACTCAGCAACTTAAAACAACAAAGGTTTGTGACTGCTCACGATTCGAGGGGTTAGCCCGATGCTTCCTGTGCCGGTCTTGCCGGGACGCGCTCACTTGGCTGCATCCAGCTGAGGGTCGGCTGGGCTGGAAGGCCCAAGCTGGCCTCGCTCTTGAGCCTGGCAGTTGGCACTGGCCATCACCCGGGGCACCTCAGTTCTCCACTACCTCTCATTCTCCTTACAGGCCAGACCGGCCTCCCTACACAGCGGCTGGCTGCTCTGAAGGGCCAGGCTCCCAAACTCCCCTGAGACCACTTCTAGCACATTCCACTGATCGGAGCCAGCCACGTGGCAGCCTGGATACAGGGCAAAAGGAAATAGATTCCACTTCTTGACAAGAGGAGCTGCAAAGAAGGCGTGGCCGTGTTTGATCAGCCACGTAAGAGGAGGACCAGGCTTAGCAGCGGAAATGAGTTTGCGGTCATAGAGTAGCAGACGCTGAAATCAAATCAAGGGAAGAGGTTCCCCAGCCCAAAGGGAACCATAACATATAAAGGACTTTAGAGGAAGAGGTGGACCTGACGATCCCAAGAGGGGGTGGCTAGTGGGTGGAAATAGAACCAGGAGGAAGCTGGGCCTAGAAGCTGATAGACAAGAGCTGCTGAGAGAATCGCCTACAGCCAAGAAATCAAGTAACATGCAACTTGCCTAGAAAGGAAAAAAGGACCATGAAACGTGGTGACTGAAAAGCCCCTAATGGTCGTGGGGAGATGATTTTGGTAGAGTGCTAAGCGCATACGCCAAACTGCTCCAAATGATGACTCCAAAGGCGCTGAATTTACCCTGGACATCCAGGATGTGTCATGTGGGCTGATGGAGATGCCTGTGGTAAGAGGAGTGTTCTTCCCCGCTGACATCAGGCTTGGCCACGTGACCTGCTTTGGCCAACAGGACGTGAGCAGAAGTGACGTGTCCCACATCTGAGCTGTCTTTAGAGCCACACGTGTTTTGACAGTTGTTCTCTTTTTCCATCTGCCTTGAGAATGGCATGTCCAAGCTGGAGGCTGCTACTTCGGCCTGGATCCTGGAACGAACAGGCCAGTGTCACAGCCAGCATGCAGCTGACATCAAAGGCTGTTGTAGTAAACCACTGAGTTGTTGGGGCTGTTTGTTAATACAGCATAACCTAGCAAACACTAACCAATACAGCCTCGATAAATGTGTGTTGAAGTCTATCAACTAGAAGCAAAGTGATGGGAGCCCAGAATTGGGAGAGCTCAATTGTTAATGTCGTGACGGTCAGAGAGAGACCCTAGAGAAGGGACGATTTGCACTGGCCCTGGAAGTGTGGCCAGGATTCGAAGAGAATGCAACTGGGAGGAGAAGGAGCGGTATGTATGTTAATGTCCTAATAATCAAGATCACGCAACTCTTGGATTCTTTTCCTGTGCTATAAATGCTGCATAAAAATCCTTGTTTGATAGTATGCCTCGGTTTTCCTTTGAAATATGCTTCAAAAACCTGTACTAGCACACAGGGCTGCATATTAATGGCTTGGCCCAGCTCATGCCTGAGAGGTCCAAATAAAATCTGGGTTTCACAGCAGAGAAAATAAAGAGGGATCTGAAAAGAGCTCCAGATTCTTGACCAAATATGCTTCTGTCTTTAGGAGACAGACACCTGATGGGCGGGACAAGCTCATCCCTAGACACTGAGCCCTTCAGGCCGCGGGCAGTCAGGGCCTTGCAGGAATGGGGTTGGTTGGCAGGGGTTGAGACTCGCAGCTGCTCTCTCACCGGGCAGGGCCCAGCCGGCCTTGAATGACAGCAGGAAGAGAGACGTGCACTGTGAGCAGGTTGGGAGCCGAACCCTCTGGAAGTCAGAGGCTGAACCGAATCCTCCAGAAAACGTGCTCCAAGGCCCTGGGCGAGCGGATCTGGTGGGTGTGATCGCCTGTGTGTGTGTGTCTGTGTGTGCACGCACAGGCGCACTCGTAAGTGCGCACGTTCAATTTAGCAGAGGAAGTCAAGGCAAATAGTTTAATCACAACCATCCCTTGAGGCAATTCAAAGTAATTTTCTCATTAGCGAATGTAATGTGCAGCATGACTAATGTTCCATCAGCCGGCAGCGCCCGCCCCCTCGCTCTCCGCTCTGAGGTCTCTTTCCAAATAGGAACACGTGAAATCAAATAATGGGGCCCCTCGGGCTGAGGCAGACCCGATGGAAGCTGGAGGGAGTGTGTCACCTCTGGGGACCAGGACCTCAGGCAGGGCTGCAGCCTGCACACCCCACCCTTCGCTGAGGCAGAGCTGGGACCTTCCACCTCTTCTTCCTCTCCTCCCCCATTCTCTCCCCACTCCACCTCCATGCTCTTGCCTGCCATTCTGTCTTTTTCCTATTCTCTGCATCCCTTGCTGTGCCTGTCCTGGCCCCATGGACCCTCTGTCTATTCCTCCTTGTCTCTGCCTCTGTCTCTCCTCGTATGGTGTGAGTGCGTGTGTGTGTGTGTGTGTGTGTGTGTGTGTGTGTGTGACTGTTGGACCCAGAACTTTTTCATTTTTCTAGGAAGCCCTTAAACATGAGGATCCTGGCTTCTTTTCCCACCTCAAACCGTAGCCGTGGATGTTCACATTGCAAGGGCTTTCAGAGATTTTCTAGAGCTTTGAGGCTCCGAGTGTGGTCCACGGACCAGCAGCACCTGGAGCTGGTTAAAAACACAGAATCTTGAGCCCCTCCTCGGATCTGCTGAATCAGAACCCACATTTTATCAAGAACTGCAGGCACAGTGAAATTTGGGAGGTGCTTGCCTCACTGCACCATGTAAGGGGGGGTCCTGGGGCCCAGTGTGACACAACTCACTCCTACTTAAACAACTGTCACGGCGCCCAACCCAAGACCCCTGATTCGTGGCAGCCCAATGTCCCCCGAGATGACTGTCAAGGTGTCTCTCATTTTAAGGTAACCATTTTCAAGTGTCTTTTTCAGAGACTGCACAAAAGGATTCCTGTCTTTGCAGGAGCAACCCTTCTCGCATCCCTCTTCTCCAAATACAGTTAAGCTGTGGAAGTTCAGAGAATCTGATAGCACTCGTGTTGCAGACACGCCTATTGGGTACAGCAAAATACAACCCTTTCTAGGCCATGAGGGTGTCTTAGTCCATTCAGGCTGCTATAACAGAGTGCCATAGGCTGGTGGCTTATAAACAACAGAAACGTATTGCTCACAGCTCTGGAGGCTGGAAGTCTGAGATCGGGGCCAGCAGGGTCGGGTTCTGGTGAGGGCCCTCTCGTTGCAGGCGGCCAAGCTCTTGTCCTCAGTGGCGGAAAGAGAGCTAGAGAGTTCTCTAGGGCACTGATCCCATCCATAAGCAGCCAAGGCCAGCACTGAGCCAGGCACACGCACGTGGGAATATTTCAGTGTCTGACCTACATCCTGCAAATCAAAGTGGGGAAACGTGAGTGGGCTTTGGGGTCAGGCAGACCCGCTAAGACCCCATGGGCCTCTTGCAGGTGTGTGAACTTGAGTGTCTTCCTTGGCCTCTCTCAGCCTTGCCTTCCTCTTCCGTAAAACAGGGAGACCCAAAGCAGGGGGTGCCGTGAGAGGCTCGGCAGCGTGTGCAGAACGCAGTAGGTTCTCGGCAAGGGGCCCCTGACACACAGCGGAGGGAGGAGGGAGAAGCCCAGGATGGTTTTCAATCTGTAAATATTTCGGGGACCCTCAGCAGCTCCAGATCTCCAAGGCTCCAGGCACAAAGGCGCAGGGTAAACGCTGGGGTCTGCCAAGGATTGATTTTCGTTAAACAGGGAGTGAGGCCTGAAGACCCATAGGGCCTCGTCGGTAGGGAGGAGGAGACACCGAGTTAGGCCGAGACTCTGCACCCCACCCCGCAGCGCGCACATTCGGGGCACGGGAGCACAGCTGAGACCCATCCGTGCTGCGGAGGAGGGGGGACCCCTTTCAGCATCGCCCAGCTTCCTTCCACAGGAGGTTGGAGTGGGAGGGGGGAAGGTTCACCGTGCTCCCTGCTGGCTCCCACCAAAGCCACCGGACACCCCCAACCCTTCGTGTGCAAGCTTGGGCACTAAGGTGAGGAGTGCCTGTGGGGGGGTTGCCTCCGTCCCCCCCAAACACACACACACACCGCCTTCGCCCCGTCCCCATCTGCTGGGAAGGCACCGCCCACCACCGCCCACCACCGCCAACACCTCTCGGGCTCCATCTCAGCGGGTTCCCTCCCCTCGACAGCCCGTCCAGAATGCCACACTCCCACAGTCATCCAGACACCCCCCTGGACTTTACGGGGACATTCAGAGGCCCTCAAAGCATATCAGTGACTTTACTGGGGTAAGCCTGGCTTAGAGAAGAACTGACCTTTTAACTGACTCATCCAAGACTGCTAACCATAAGTCATGCCTTTAAAAAAAAGCAATTGCAACCCTAAACCGAGGGGAGGAAGTACCATGGGCAGCCGGCAGGGAGAGGTGGGCAGAGGAGGCAGGGGCCTTCGCGTTCCACCCTGGGGCCCCCTATTCGGCCTCTGAGCAGGACGGGGGCGTGTGGCCTCAGGGACAGGCCCGCCAGCCTCGGCTCTGCCCCATCTGCAGCCTGGCTTTGGGCAATTCCCTCTCCTTTCCTCACCCAGGGAGGGACTAACAGATATCTAAAAGGTGACCCCCTGTTAGCTCCACATTCCTTGGGCCCTGAATCACCTGAGGGGGGGGATCCCCCAATGTTGGACCCACACATGAGCTTTGACCTCAACCTCCGTTGTCCCATTGTCCTTCCTCCCTCCAAGGTCCCACCTTCTTAGTGTTCATCGTCTCCCCGCCCAGAGCCAACTCCCCGGAAATGACGAGGTGAGCCCGGCACAGCTGTGGCCTCCAGAGGCAGGTGGCCTGGCTCGACCACTGTCTCTCCAGAGAGGCCAAGTGACTTTAACGGCTAAGTGAAATCAAGGATGTGCCTGTGATTTGGAAACCAGGAGAGTTCAAGTAATATCCTTAGAGTTATGTGAATCTTGCCTTATCGCCCTGCTTGGTGAGGGCAAGGACTCTGAATCATTGACCTTTGAATGCCCCCATGGCGCTTAGGCCCATCCCTTGAACATGGCAGGAGCCCACAGACATTTGCCATGTGGGCGGATGAATGGACGAAAGAGGGCTCCGTGGTCAGGGGGTACAGCAGGCTTGCTGGCAGGCAGGGGTCAGGCTAGGAGGAGTGCTGGGTGCTGAGCCCGTGAGGACCCGGCCCTCCCATGGACCGGGCCTGGCAGTCGGGCCCCACTGGAAAGCTTAAAACCCGGCGGAGCACCTGTCCGCACAGACAGGGCCGCGCCCCCGCACCTCTGCCGTCCAAGGCCCCACTCACCCTCCCCGGCCAGCAGTTCGGGCCAAGCTCTAGCCACAGCGGTGACACATAGAGAAAAGGAACTCAGACGAGAGTGGGGACCAGGATCCAGCAGCCACCTGCATGTGCAAGCCAGTCCCTGGTGTCCCTGAGCCTGCCCAGGTAGAAAGTCCTGGCCGGGACAGAGTCATGGCATCTGGCTCAAGCCCCGGAGGCCTTGGGCACGTCAGCGTCCTCGGCTGGCCCAGTCTTCTGGACCAGCTGGTGTCCTGCAGCCCTTCCAGCTCCAGTGCTGTGTGGTGCTGTGGGCACGTCTACCCCTGGAGCTTGCGGTGTTTGCGATCAAAGTGCCCCCCAGACTGGAGATCAGTGAAGGCTCTCACACCACTAATGTCTCCCCTTGACTCCCCATTTGTCCCTAAAAAAAGCCTGCTAGACGCTTAGGACTTTAACTAAACCAAAGCCTTCATGCTCACAGTGTCCAGACCAATAGCATGAGCATCGCCCGGGAGCCTGTTAGAAAGGCAGAAGCTCAGGCCCCACCCCAGACGCACTGGATCAGAATCTGCATTTTAACCCAGTGCCCAGGGCTTTGTGCACGCAGGAAGTTTGAGAAGTGCTGGTCTAAGGTGCTCTGATCCCTGGAAGAGGCGGCTGTGAGGAAGTGGAAAGGGCCTGGGACTGGGCCTCAAAGGCGAGCTGCCCTCCTGCCCACCAGCTGGTGCCCACAGGGCCCCGGTCCCCTCTGTACTCAGTTTTTGCATCTGTAAAGTGGGTGCACAGTGCTCCACCTGCACTATCCACAGTGGGGCGCCCAGTTAACGTAGAGGTGTTCACTGCAGCACTGTCTGTGACAGCAGGGGAGCTGAACACAATCTAGGTGTCAACCAGGAGGAGGCTGCTGACAGAACTGGGGCACATCCAAACAGGACGCCACAGGTAAGAAGGATAAACGAGAATTGTGTGTTCACGATCTGCCGCTGAGTGAAAAAAACGAGATTACAGAACAATATGTGTAGTGCGATACCAGTAATGTAAACACACACACACATACATGTTTACGTATGGATGGAAGAGTCTAGAAGGTTATAACCCAAACAGGGTTAGTGGCAAACTGGGAGATGAAGGGACTGAATTAGGAGCAGAAAAGAAGCTACTGCTTTGCCCATATTGTTTTAAGTCTTATTAGAATTGATTAGAAAAAAAATAACGTGCCGTATACATTTGACATGTTATTACCATCATTATTTATAAGGTGAACGTAATGGCGCAATGACTTTACCCAGGAGAAGTAACACATCTAAAAAGTCATGGTTCGCTCTCTTGAGTTACTGACCCCACCCCCCACCCCGCCAGGACCAAGGCACGGGGCGTGAAGACGCTGGAACCTGGAGCACCAGGAGGTTCTGGGACTCAGCCCCCCAGCAAGGTGTGCGGCTGCTCGAGTGACAGGACTCCGCACGTGGTCTCTGCTGAAATGCCGCTGGGCTAGAGTGTAACACGGGTTCCAATGGCATCCAGTTCACAGCAAAATGATACCGTGCTCGGTCATTTTGAGTAGAATATATCCGTATCTCATGGGGTTCCACAAAGTCCCGACCCCCTCAGCTGCAGACAGCAGTGGGTGCAGTGCAGGGCAGGGGTGCGGAGTGGCCAGGTGAGGCTGCAAAAGTGTCAGAGGGCACTGCAGGAGCGCACCATGCCCGGCCCCGGGAGACCCCGTGACGGCCAGAAAAGTCAGCTCGATGCAAGTCATCAAAGAAGGGGAGACAAGGACAGGGGTCCTGGAGCCCCCAGATCATACCACCAAGGCCACCCACTTAGGTTCACATGAAAGACTGAGCTGCAAAGAGGAAAGCAAGGTCCAGACGCTTTGTGTGCTCAAGTTCCCAGAGCGGGTGGGTGGCGGGGCGGGGATGGGTCTCAGGTTCCCAGATTCCCTGACTGTCCTTCCCCCACACCCATAGTTCCCACTCTGCCCAGGCAGCACCTGGGAGCTTATTAAAGACAAAAATGAGACTGAAGTAAAAGGAGTTTGAGGATACACCCAAAACAGATGGTTCCCACGGGAGGATATGCTCAGATGGGGAAACTGAGGACCACGTACCTTCATAGTGCCTGGCTGGTCCCCCTTGAACATACACTGCGTTTATGGTCTTAAAACTGAGAAAATAAATGAGCCGACACTCTATATTGGCAGGAAAAAGGGGGTGAAACACAGGGGAGTGGAACCCAATACAAGGAAATGAGCTAAGCTCTGCTCTAGAGCTTTCTCGCACCCTTGGGAACCCACCTCGAGGAAGTAATCTCACACCCAAAGATGCCCTTACGTGCAGCCTGTGAAAACCATGCTTTCAAAAAATATTGAATGTCACGGGGAAACACCCATGATGCTCAGAAGGAAAAGGACACCAAGCCGAGTGTGCGGCACTGGTGCAAACACGAATGTGTGCACAATAACGAAGACTGGAAGGAAAGCTGCAAAACATCCAATGTGACTGTCGGAGGGAAGGACCGTGACGATTGATATTTTAATTTTCTACATGAACAGACATACTAAAGATTTTTTAAAATAAAAATAAAGGTGTTTGAGTTCCACGTCAGAGGGACAAAGCCAGAATCTCGGCAGGCTGGGAATCCTGGAAACCGGTATGGTACTTTTAAAGCATCTGGGACTCTTCTAGCGTCTACACCATGCCAGAGCTCTATAACTAACCGCTAGGAATCAAAGGCCGGAAGAGGTCTTGCTTCTGCTTGTGCAAGGCTCTGTCCTCTTGACCCATCTGGCCCCTGCAGGTGCTTCTGGGGAAGGAGTGGCCGGGGGCAGAGGGCAGCCCGGGGCGAGGAAGGGCACCTCACAGGCAAATGCTCACGGGACATGACTTCCTCTCACTTGGAAAGAAACAGGTCTCTGTGGCTCTATGAAAATCACTTTGCAAACGAAATGGAAAACAGGGCCTTGGAGGCAGCCAACCCCAGAGCACACTCCTAGAGTCCCTCACCTGGAAACACAGTTATAGCCAAGCAGGTGGCACCACCAGGTATAATTTGATCAGAGTCGTATCTATGAGTTGATGAAGTAACAAAAACATTTCACACATCCCTCTGCCTTGGGGCCACCATTCGGAAATGTGGAGCCAAGGAGGCCCTTGTGCTACCCAAGAAGACAGGCATTTGGGTTGGGATGGAGCATCTGTAATCGCTTCCGTCAGGGCGATTTGACAGACGGGAGACAGAACAGGTAAACTTCAATGGCCAACAGCAAGATGACCCCCGAGGTCTCCGCCGACCCCTGCCTTGGCTCTCTTCCCACTTCCCCCACGCCCCGATTCAAAGTGCCTAGAACCCTGCAATAGGTTCCTCCACGTCTGGTCCTCACTGAAGGTCTGCTTAGCCTAAAGTTCCTCTCTCTCAATGAATCCTTTCACCCGGAGTGCTAGCCCCTGAGTGGACAGGGCTCAACTACATATTAAACAGAAAGAAGAACGATCAGATTAATTCACACTAAGGTGTGACTGACTGATGACCTGACCTCCGCGAGCTGCAGGAGATCGGCCAGCCATGAGCCTCTTGGCGGCAGACGGCGACTGGGCTTTGGGACTCCTGCGTCCTCCTGAGCGGCGTGGAAGACAGCAAGGCTCCCCTGGATGAACCTCAGCTACGGAGAAAGGAGGCTTCCTCCTGGGCCTCCTTTTGGTGAGCAACAGCAGCCTCGGAGGCCCGAGGAGAAACTCCTGGGGCCATTGCATCAGCACAAGACGCCTTTGTTTTGAGCTAAGGCTGATTTTCCCACAAGCGACTGAAATAAATTAGAGCGTTTTCAACGAGGGCGGTTGAAAGCGGCACTCTTGGAAAAATCTCAGCAGCTGCTCTTTATTGGATTATAACTAGGAGCAAAACACCCCAAACCACACAATCGCCTGCAAAGGGGGGCTGGGGGGGGAATCAAATCAAATACAACATTGTTGTAGGCTCTGGAAAATGTTTCCCCAGGAAACCCAGCCTGGGAACCTGGTCAATGTTCTCTTGCTCGCCTGCTTGGGGAGACAGACTCTGCTTCTCGGGGGTCAGATGCAGTTTGTCTACACACAGGCAGCCAGAGACACCGGCAGACAGCCACACACAGGCAGGCTGGAGACAGGGCGCAGGCACCCCAGAGCCGGCGGCCGCCGGAGGGGTGCGCTGAGGCAGGAGGAGAACATCCCCGTGTGCTGGGGTGCTCAGCCCAGAACGAGACGCAGCCAGCTCTCTGCGGAGAGGTCTTAAAAAATAGGTGAAAACCGTCCTGCCCGTGGGGTGAGCACATCCCATTGTGCCCTGGAGCCCGAGGTGGGATATGTCCCCAAGAAGCCCACGAAGGCATCGGCCCACTGTTGGTGTCCAGCTCAGCACGTGGCTTGAGATGAGAAGGGGTCGCTGAGAGACCAGAGACCTGGGTGGTTCTAACTCTGCCACGACTCAGCTCTGGGAACGCAAACAAGCCGTTCGTGTTTCTCTGAGCCTCAGTTCCCTTCTCCATAAAATGGGTATCATCCTATCGGCCCTCTCTTTCCAGAATAGAGGTACAGGGTTGTTCATAGGCCTCAAATGAGAAACCAAAGGGGATGGAAATCAGAAGAGTGGCTGCCGGGGGGACGTGGGGACGGCCAGGCTGGGGCAGAGGGAGCTCTCTGGGTTGATGTAGACGTGCTCTATCTCGAACGGGGTGTGAGTTCCGCGGGTGTAGGCATTTTGTCAAAATCAATCAAACTGTACGTTTAAGATCCGGCGCATTCCACTATATGTAAATGACACCCCAGTTTTTAAAAACGAGAAGTGAAATGAAAGTGCTAAACAAATGAAAGCTACTCCCGCCATAAAGGAGGCTTTATTGACCTGCTGTGACTAGGACACTCTCAAGTAAATAAAGTCTCACTTCACCCTCGGATAGGAGATTATTTTGAAGTTCAGGTTCAATAGTTTCAGAAAACACATATGTTTGTGTCTAGTTCGAACTGGTTTGGTAGGTATTTAAGAAAAACATTAGTTCAATTCAGAGTTCAGTCGAAAAATAATAATATTTGGATTCGGTTTCGGGTTCAGTGAATCGGGGCAGTGTTTTCCAATTTGGGGGACATGGTTCGGTTCAGTTCAAGTTCTCGTTAGAACAGCCCAGCATGGGGCTCGGCCCCTGGGACGCAGCCGGCCTGGCTCCCCAGCCATTGTCTACACGCTTCCATCCCCTCCAGATCAGCCACGGGCAAGGGAGCCCTTTCTGTGCCTTCTGTCCCTTCTGTTCTGTACCTTCCAAAAGGAGAAATCAGAACTTAAGAGAAAAAGAAAATAAATTCTTTGGCTATGTCGAATCTCACCAAGGCCTACACTCCCGCCCACATGGGCAAGCAGCAGGACTGGGTCTCTGAGGAGTTGCCACCCACCAGGAGGAAGGACAAATAATCACGACACTGGGTGGCATATGCCCTAGGCCCTGGGGGTGGGGCTGCTGTGCCCTTTTCAGGTGGAGGGACCAAGGGGAGGGGCTGTGACTTACCCAGTGCCCTACTCAGGGGTGGGGACAGTGCTCACACCCAGGTGTACACAAGTAGTGGGCAGGGGATGAGAAGTCCTCCCAGAGCACACCAAGCACAGTGGCTTGGTCCTTCCAAGTCCCTGTTGCAGCCTCTGTCCCCGGTTAGTCCCAGCAGGCACACGTGTGGAGCCACGACTTCCTTTTTTAGCCCTGGCATTTCTGCCCCAGAGTGAGGCTCCAGCTTCTATTTCCAAGATTTCCAGCAGGAGCTGGCGCAGCGGGCAGGAGACAGAGCTGAGAACCATTGCTGGAGGCTTCTGGGAATGTCGCTGGTGAGACAAAGCTCTAGGGAGCCTGCGGACAGGAAGAGCTGCCTCCCCACCTGACCGTCCCTGCTACCCCTTCCGTCTACGCACCTCATGCCGTCCTGGGCCTCAGCCACAGAGCAAACTGCAGAGGGCTAGGCCTTGATCTTCTGGCTCCTGCCCAGCTCATCTCCTGCTGTCCCCACCTTGCACCCTACTCTCTAGTCACCCTGGAGATTTTATGCTTCTGCGCATTTGCATGGGTTATTCCTTCGCTCAGTGGGCCCTCCCTCCTCCTCATCTTCCTGAATAACTTCTCATGGATGTTTTGTGGGTAGAGTTGACACCTTTATGCACAGAAGAGGCCAGATGAGGAGAACACCACCCAGGTCTCAGGTACCTGCAGCTTCACTCCTGCAAAAGGGCTCATCAGTCCTTGATACCAACAGCCTTCTGTTGGCAGGACCACCATGTACAGTTGTTCAGTTTATGCACTGCACAGATGTGTCTAGCTAAGGGGATTGGTGGGGATTGAACTCCACTTGCAAAGCGGTGCTGCTGAGAGCTGTGCCCATCCAGAGGGGACACTTTTCCCAAATTCTCACCTGTGAAGGTGGCAGCAGCCCTGCCCAACAGACATGTACATATCGCAGAGTAGAGAGTTGATACCTTGACCAGCCATCTTTTTTTTCTTTCCTGTTTTTTTTTTCTTTTTTCTTTTTGAGATAGGGTCTCTATGTTGCCCAGGCTGGTCTCAAATTTCTGGCCTCAACTATCTTCCCACCTCAGCCTCCCAAGTAGCTGTGATTACAGGCACAAGTCACTGCACCTGGCCTTCACCAGCCATCTTAATGAGCTTGTCACTCATCCTGGCTACAGTGACTTGCTGAGGAGTCCGCTGCTGCTGGGCTGGCTGCTCTTGCAGGCGAGACAGAGAGCTGGGGCTTGTCTGTATCAGCAGCCCTGAGTGCAGCACCCGGCCTGGGCGTCGCCCAGCTGATGAGAGCAGATTTTACCAAGTGAATCGAGGACCACGTGAATCGCTTCATCCTTGTTTCCATGCTCAGGCTGACCGTGTATCCGGCTTCTGTGTCAGAACCTGACACCATTTCAGGACAAGCTGTGGAAGTAGCTGAAGCTGTCCCCGCCTGCCCCACGAGGGAGACCACAGTGAACTTCTGCCAGGATCTGCTTCCTCCTGCCTGCCCAGCCCTGGCCCCGGGTCAGCGGGACACGCCCTACAGCATGTGCTCCCACACCCAGGGCCTGAGCTCCCCAGGCTCCGGGGCGTTTGGTTCTTGAACTCGAAGATATTTGACTAGCACTCTGGGAGGCCGAGGCGGGAGGATGGCTCAAGGTCAGGAGTTCGAAACCAGCCTGAGCCTGAGCAAGAGCGAGACCCCGTCTCTACTAAACAATAGAAAGATATTATTGTACGGCTAAATATATATAGAAAAAAAAAATTAGCCGGGCATGGTGGCATATGCCTGTAGTCCCAGCTACTCGGGAGGCTCAAGGCTGAGGATCGCTTGAGCCCAGGAGTTTGAGGTTGCTGTGAGCTAGGCCGACACCACGGCACTCTAGCCCGGGCAACAGAGTGAGACTCTGCCCCCCCCCAAAAAAAATATATATATGTATTTGAGATAAACATCTGGGCTGTGGAGGGGGCACAAGCAGGTATGGAGGCCTCGTTGGTGGCGGTCCCTCACCCCCAGGCTGTGTCAGCCAGCATGTGCCCCGAGCCTGGCTCAGGGTGTACTTTTCTGCTGCCTGAGCTCTGACCACGGGGCCCAGCAAGACCCCATCTGCCTCATCTCTGATGCCTGCTTCCCTCAGACCTCCAAGCCGTCACTGGGCTCCTGGGCTGGGGCCACAGCTCAGGCGACCGCCGTGCCAAGTCACAACTGTCCGTGCCCCTGACTCACGGCTGCCTGCGCTCTGGGCCCTGGAGCTGTCCCTGTGAAAGCCACTTCTCCGCTCCCGCCTTCGAGGCAGCCGGGAGGCCGGGGTACGCAGCGGAAAGAGCAGGGTCAGGGGGTCCCGGATGCAGATGTCCACTCTTCTCTCCCGTCCCGAGGCTTTGGGTGGCTTGTCAGCCTGTTCGACCCTTAGTTTCTTCTTCTTTGCAGTGAGGATGATAACACCACCACTAACGTGCGTTCAGTGAGATAACGCCTGAAAAGTGGCCGGTTCCCAACCCGATGACCAACATGTCCTCGGTCTCCTGGGACTCTCTGGGTTTAGCACCAAAGTCTTGCATCCCAGGAGCCCCTCCATGATGGGCAAAGGAGAACGACTGGTCACCGACGGTCCCACACCGGGCAGCTACTCCTTCTCTCAGGCAGGGCGCAGTCAGCAGACTCGCCCGCATGGGCTTCACTCCTTTTCTTGAGCAGAAGCCGGGGAGAACAGGTTTCTACCCCTGTCGTCAAGGCACAGCCTGCAAAGCAGGAACAAAGCGGCTTGTTCGGCGGCCGGCCGTGTGCTGGAGCAGCAGCGCCCCCTGCTGGCAGGCCCTACGCCGCCTCGTTCCGGGCGCCCGGGAGGCCCAGCACCTGGGCTCTAAGGAGCCCGGGGCCTCGCTGGCCACGGAGGAGAAGCCGGACTGCCCGCCCGGCCCTGCGGCGCTGGGGTGACGGCGTCCGTGGACGGGCAGTGGGCTGGAGATGCTCGTGGAGCTGCAGACTCAGGGTCCTGGGGGAGGGCAGGACAAGTGGCCCCCACGTCTGTCCTCTCTGGAGCTTGGGCTCTGCACAGGCCCTGCACAGAGCTGAGGGGCTGCCCCAGCACCCTGTCCCTGACTGGCCCATTTCCTCCCAAATCCCCAAGAACACATCATTTCCCCCATAAAACGTCTTACTTTGAAGAACCATCACTGTCTCAGCATCTTCGTCTTCTCTTTGTTTCAATTCTAGTACTAATGGCTGGTTTTCTCTTCAAAGCTTCCTCCAGGAGCAGCTCATGAACAGGACGGGACGTGCCTGGGAGGGTGGCACATGGGGCCAGGGCACGGGTCCTCAGCTCCCTCCCTGAGAGCCAAATGACCACGGCCCACACCCCAGCCTCAGCGCCTGCAGCCATTCCAAACGAGGCCTCCGCAAGATTCAGGCTGTCACATGCCTCAGGGGCCGATGATCATGCAGGGTCTATTCCTATTTGCCACAGGAAAGTGAGGAGTGGCTTGTCCAGGACCTCACAGCGAGCTGCAGGCTCACCCTGCGCGCTTCCTGCCGCCCTGGGCCCACTTCGGGCTCCCAGAAGAAGTTACAACCTTAAAGGTTCATCAGTAGGGGACTGATTTCACAAAACACTATGGAATACAATGCTGATCTTAAAAAGCAGGATGTTCGTGTATACAACTATTTTTTACACATGCACACATTTATATATGCAGATTACAAAACAACATACGTGTTTATTACCAGTCGAGGTCCTGAAAAGCTTGGGGTGGGGTGATTTGAAGAGAGTTCAATGAAAGGGTTTATTTTCAGGGTTTAAAAATAACCAGCAATGGCCGGGCTCGGTGGCTCATGCCTGTAATCCTAGCACTCTGGGAGGCTGAGGCGGGCGGATTGCTCAAGGTCAGGAGTTCGAAACTAGCCTGAGCAAGAGCGAGACCCCGTCTCTACTATAAATAGAAAGAAATTAATTGGCCAACTAATATATATAGAAAAAATTAGCTGGGCATGGTGGCGCATGCCTATATTCCCAGCTACCCAGGATGCTGAGGCAGAAGGATTGCTTGAGCCCAGGAGTTTGAGGTTGCTGTGAGCTAGGCTGACGCCATGGCACTCACTCTAGCCTGGGCAACAAAGCGAGACTCTGTCTCAAAAAAAATAATAATAATTAAAAAAAATAATAATCAGCAAGGACAGCTGGGCTGGTAAGCACACCTGTGGCTCAGGGTAAAGGGAGGAGGTAGTTTGGGAAGCCAGAGATGGAAACCGCAGGCAGCCACCTGACGGGAGTGATGACCCCAGGAGAGGGCCACCACCAGCAGCTGACCCCGCACAGAGGGAGCAGGGAGGGAGAGGGTCAATGACCCAGCCTCACCGCGGCCCCCGAGGGCTGAGCAGGGGATGCAGTGAGTGCCACGCCAGTCAGCTTCTGGGCAGAGAACAGGGTTGGGGAGGGACCCAGGGCAGAGACCCTCACAGGTTATACCCGCATGAGAATGTCCTAGAGGACACACCTCAACGTGTTAACCTGGGTTCATCTTGCGGGTAGGGGGAGCTTGGATTGCTAGGAGTAGGGGAAATGACACTTTGGCCTTTTACTTCCTATGCCTATATATTTAAATTTATAACAACTAGCAGATATGAATTTTTTTTTTTTTTTGAGACAGAGTCATGTTGCTCAGGCTGGTCTCAAACTCCTGGCCTCAAGCGATCCTCCCACCTCAGCCTCCCAACATGCTGGGATTACAGACAGGCGTGAGCCACCATGCCCAGCCTGAAGATACGAAATTTAACACCAACAATAATTAAAATATCCCATTGGGGAACAGTATGGAGAATTCAGTGAGCTCCGGTGGGAAGAGCCCCGTTCGGGACTCAACAGTCAGGTACTGTTCTCATCAAGAAGTGCCACCTGTCTTCCCTCTCCAGCCCACCCTCGTCTCTCCCTGCGCAGAGCTGCAGGCCAGCTTCGAGTTGAAGGACTGAAGCTCGAGTTGGGCTGTTCTGTTTCTGTCCTACTTAAATGAGGCGTGTGTATCCACAGCTGGACAGTGGCCACCTCAACGTCCTTGCCAACAGCCTGGCACTTCGGCTCAGAGGAGGTGCCTTGTGATGCAAGGTCAGGACAGACTGATGGATGTGCCGGCTCCATGTCTCACCAGCAGGGGACCGCGATGTCAGTCACTGAACTTCAGTGTCCTCGTCTCTCAGGTGCAGAGATTGATGGAGGCCGCGCTCACCTCCCAGGGCTGCCGTGAATTGAAAACATTCTGAAAAGGCAAAACCACATGCAAAACCAATGTGTCAGGAGTAACACACTTGGATTCATGCACCTTTGCAAATGATTTTCTTTTCATTATTATTTTTTTTTTTAAAGTGTGTTTAAGAAGAGCGATCACTTCTCTTCATTTCCTGTGCTCTCCCCTTCGCAGGGGCACGAGACATTTCATTCAGGGTCGCAGATTCCGTTTCCGTCTGGGGGAGGAAGGCCTCGGGGGAATGGCCCCCTCTAGGAATTTATACCGGCTGGGAAATATAATCCAGTGTTTTCCAGCCATCATTTAGCAAAGAGTTGTCATCAGAGTGGTTTCCTCCCACCCAACGGCTGCCTCCACCTTACCCCCTTCCCGGCCCCCCCAAGGACCGGCTTGGTGACTCTCATCGTAGTTATGAACAAGCAAATCTGCGAAAACTTAGGAGGCCTCGGCTGAACCAAAACGTTTTTCAAAGAAACACTTTCCAGCCCGAGAAAGGTAATATCCTGGAGGGCTGCCCGCCTTCCTGCAATTAACTAGAATACCACCCAACGGAGCTTTTGTTGGCTACCATTTCCCATGGAAATACCTCAAATGCTTTTCCTCCTGGTGGTTCAGCAACTAGAGACATGGAAACAGACTGCAGCTCTAAAATGGGACCTTTGTGTCTTTCCTGTTCCAGCCTCAGAAGGGCAGCCCAGACCCGCCAGCCCTGCCCCTGCCACCCACCGCAGCCCAGGCGCCGCAGGCAAGGGGCAAGGGTCCTGGCTCCCGGGTGGGCTCCGGGGCTCTGAGCCCTGGGGCAGGAATGGGGGGAGGGTCCTTGTCGTGAAGAGGGCCGTGGGCACCGAGCCTCTACCAACTGTGCATTCAAGTCCAGCCCTACCAGAGAGCCTCCCCAGCTCTGTGAACTTGACCGTGACCGCACCTTTCCAAACCCCCAAGCCCCCACTTCCCTATTCGTGTTAAATGGGGAAGCGAAGCCTTGCAGGGTTGCCATGCGGATTAAATGGGGGTAACACTCATACAAGCTCCTGATGCACAGTGGGTGCTCATTACAGGGTAGTTTTCATTTTATTCATTTTATTGGGTTAGAATATTGCTCCCTGTCTCCTTTTAAAATATAAAGGCTCCAGGAGGAACAAGCTTTGAGGTTCCCAGGAGTGTATCAGGAAGAGGAAAGGAGGTGGCCGTGCCAGGTGGAGGAGGTATCAGGAAAACCGAGCTACAGAGCAGCCTGTGTATTGCATCGGGCCAGTGGCAGAGAGGTCCCCCGTGCAAGCTTTCAGGCATCTGAGCCCCTCGGAAACCTGATGCTAGGGCTGCAGGAGCCAACCCTGTCCTCTGACGTGGTTGTCTTCACTCCGTCATCTGTGACAAAGACAGTGGGAGTTTCACCACTGACAAGGTCCAGAAAGGGACTGGCACCCAGGGCATGTCCCTCCAGCTTCATGCCTGCCCTGCCTGTCCTCTGTGACCTTAACACACCCCTCTACCTTCCCTCCCAGCCATCCCCAATGCTGGTCTGCTACTGCCCCGATGCTAGATCCCTGGTGCTGGGCCCTTGTCCCCCTAGAGCAGGCTGAGCAGCCCCGGGATGGACCTCTGGCCCCACACCACCCGGCCCTGAAATTCCACCACCAGCTATTTATTTCTTTAAGCAGGAAATGTACAATTTTGAAAACATTTAAACCATAAAGGATACAAGATGAAGAGTAAAAGGAAAAAAAAAAGGTGGGAAAAAGGGGAGTTTTTTGTTGTTTGTGGGGAGCATGAAGATAGAAGAGTGAAATAATTTTGTTATTTTGTGACTCTAACTTGTTTTATTTTGCTCATTTGGTATTATTATTGCTGATCCTTTTTGGACTAAGGCAATATGGAAATTATTTAAGATCGAGTTGGATGTGTTAAAATTCAACATATAATTTAGTCGGAAAATAATAACAAATTTGCTAATTGAATTTTATTTTTATCCTTGTATAAAAAAGGGGGGTATAAACTGCCTTTATAAACTTACCATCTTGACTTTCGTTGGTTTCTGAAAAGTAGTTAGACTAATAATAAAGGAGAAACCTTTGCTATTACAGAACAAAACTTTGGATGTTCGTGTCCTTTGGACGTCTTCAAGGAAAGAACAATTCTGAGCTCCAAAGCAAAACTAAAACAGCTGAAGCCTGGGTAGAAGAGGAAGACACCACAAGCATTTGTCACAACCCACCTCACTGTACAGAAAACTCAAGGGTGGTGGCATTTTTATACAGGGTCACAGGACCTGCAGTGAGGAATTTTGAAGGTAAAATTTACCTAATTCGTAATTTTGCTAAAGAACAATTCTGGTGCCAAATGACACCTTAGTAGATTTCTTTGTTTATGCTGATATTAAAAAAAAAAAAAAAAGATGTCATACAATTTAGTCTTTCAAAAAAGCTTTGGTTTATCTAAGTTTTCTTTTTCTGAGAATTCAATTTATTTATTTATTTTAAGACAGAGTCTCACTCTGTTGCCCTGGCTAGAGTGAGTGCCGTGATGTCAGCCTAGCTCACACCAACTTCAAACTCCTGTGCTCAACAATCCTTCTGCCTCAGCTTCCCGAGTAGCTGGGACTACAGGCATGTGCCACTATGCCTGGCTAATTTTTTACGTATATTTTTAGTTGTCCAGCTAATTTCTTTCTTTTTTTAGTAGAGATGCGGACTCGCTCTTGCTCAGGGTGGCCTTGAACTCCTGAGCTCAAATAATCCACCTTCCTCGGCCTCCCAGAGTGCTGGGATTATAGGCGTGAGCCACTGTGCCTGGCCTTTTTTCTGAGAATTTTAATTCAATACAAAAGAGTATAAAGAATAATAACATCAACCTAAATGCCCATCAATTGAGGAGTGGATAAAGAAAATGTGGTATGTATATATACATATACGTACATTAATTCTTTTTTATGGTTGAGTAGTATTCCACAATGGAATGAAATTAAAGTCTTTTGCAGTAACTTGGATAGAACTGGCAGCCATTACCCTAAGAGAAGTATCTCAGGAATGGGAAAACAAAACCACATGTACTCACTTAAAAGCAGGAGCTAAGCGATGGGTAGGCACGGCCATACAGAGTGGAATAATGGACATTGGAGACTCAGAAGTGGGGAGGGTGGAAGGGGGTGAGAGATGAAAAACTACCCATCAGGTACAATGTACACTATTCAGGTGATGGGTACAATAAAAGCCTTGATTTCACCACTTTATAATTCATCTGTGTAACAGAAAACCGTTTGTACCCTCTAAATCTATTGAAATAATAAACTTTTTTAAAAAGCAAATAATCACAATCACTCATATTCACACCACCCTGAATTAAGAGTTGTTCCTTTTCGCTGGGAACATTCCTACGAGGTATGGACTGCTATAATCATGCCTATCTGGTTTTCACTGCAGATGCTTGACAAGGGAGTATGTTTGCATGGTGCCCAGCTGTACTGGTTGGCACAAAACTGAAGTTCTTATGTACTGGTTGGTGAATGGTCCTCCCTACCTGAGCCCTTCTGTGGGACTCCTGCACCTGCCTACAGTCCAGCAACCTGGTATGGGCCCGGCCTCCAGGACCTGGGTTACTGCCCCAGAAGGCCTGGGGGTGCCTTGGCCGGGGATTCCTGCACCCACACTGCCCTTCTGAAGCTCCTGAGTGCAAGATGCCATCCCTACATGCCTCCTTGGCTCAGGAGCCTGGACTCTTTGGCAGAGGTGTTGGCATCCTGGCATGGAAGCAACCATACATCCCGACCCTACATCCAAAGGCCACTCTCCTGGAGTCGCCTCCACATGGCCATGTGTGGAACTGCAGCCTCTGAGCTAGGAAGGAGGGGAGAGCCAGCTGGGAGGCAGCGGCTTGGCAGGTGCTGGTCAGTGCTGCAGGTTCTGACAGCATAGGGCACCCATGAGACAGGAGGAGGGGAGGCAGGCACAGGTCTCTAGGGACAGTTGAGGGCCAGAAGTCCCCTGGGGTATGTAGGTCCCTCTTCCCACAGTCCCTGTCGAATTTCACCTCCTTTTAGTGGAACAGGTATTAAAATGTTAAGCACCTGCCCATGACTGGCATTAAGAATCTCAATTTAATTAATTAAAATGAGAGCTGACAGTTTCATGGTGATGCCCACTGCCGAGCACCACTTTAAGTGTGTCATACCTCGCTAATCGCCATCCCCGTCACCATCATCATCACCCCCACTTTCACAAATGAGGAATCCCAGGACAGAAGTACTTAAAACTGAAGTGACAGAGCTCAGGGTTCAAAAGCAAGTGATCCGGTGACAGAGAGAGCCCAGGCGTTTAGCGCCTCCTCTCATCCGCCTGAAAGATTAGACTTGATCTAATTAGACATTTCAAGGAGGGAGTTTCAATGATTTCATCACAGAAGTATAGACTATATGGAAACTTCAGACATTTTTATGAGGCCTGGAAAATGTTTGATTTAATTGCTGTTAGTTTAGCAGAAGCTAAATCAACACCATTTACAATATCGTGTTCGGAAAGATTTTCCTCTTATTGAGGCTAAAAGTTACCTAATGACTAATGTCACAGGGAAATTGGTGGAAGAGTTTGCTGCCATTTCCTGTACGAAAGTACAGCCCAGCGCAGTGCATCGTTGAACTGGAGTCAGTCACCTCAAACAGAAGCTCTCCCTAATTCCTAAAAATTAACGAATAATCTGGAAATTTTAAGATTTAGCTCATGAATAATTTGTGCTGCAATTTAGAGAATAAAAGAGAATGTTTTTTTAATGTTTGGATGTATTTATTGAATTATATGATCTACATTATCGTTCCAGTTAAATATTTGAGCATCAACTCCTGTCTGTACCCAAGAAAGAAAGTTTTATCTGCAGGTTAGATTTTTATAAATACTGTCTTGCCAAATGTATCATTCTGTGCCCTCATTTTTCTCAGTGGCCCCTTTTAACTACTGCAGACAGTTCCTCTTGGGAACATTCTACACTGTATTTTATCCTTTCCCTACTGATGGATGTGCAGGTTGTTTCTAACCTTGTACACTTCTTGTGTACATGCTGAAGAGCTTCTCCTGAGTGTAAATGCAGAATTAGAATTGTCGGATCCTAGGATACACACATTTTCTATTGTACTAGATTCTGCTGGGTTACTTTCTTCCACAAACAGTATATAAGATTACCTCTTATCCTCATCAATACTTGATATTGTTAGCCTTTAATTTTTTCAATCTGATGAGTGAAAATGGCATCTCAATGTTGTTCTCATTTTTATTTCCCTTGTTACTGGTGTAGCCAAGCATCTTTCCATATGTGTATTAGCCACTGAGATTTCCTCTTGTATAAATTGCCTATTCATATTTTTTTCTATTAGGCCATTCGTCTTTCCATTTTCATGCGGTAGCTTTCACCATCCTGAAAATGAAATCAAATTTATTATTCTTTCCCTTTGTGGTTAGGGGGCAGTAGGGAGTGGTAATCTTACTTAACAACACTTCTCTACCTGAGATCTTAAAGATAGATTCCTATTTTTCTAATAGTTTCAGAATTTGTTTTTCATGTTAAGTTCTTAAAGCATGTGGAATTTACTCATGTGAGTGGTGTGAGGTAAGGAGACAAGGCAAGGAGCACACACGGAAGGGAATTTAGAAGCACAATGGCAGCCACTAAATATAATCTTGCAGGAAAAAGTCTTAATTACACAAAAAGACCACATATTATTACATTTTTTAAAAGCCAGTCGCAAAACTGCATGTCCATTATTAATGTATTTTTATTAAATATATGCATATGTTCAAAGGCCATATCCAGGTCATATTTTGAACTCTCCCCCCTCTCCCGTTAGAGTCACTAAATCGCCCCCCACCCCACCTCTTCTCCCAGGGTGGGTCTTCTCTAGTCTCTGAGAAGGGAAAAAGAACTCTTCCCTCAAGAATAGATTTTCCAATTGTTTCTAACACCACCACCCACCACTCAGCATATTTGATACACAGAGTACATCATATTTTAACACATCCCACCTTTTTTATTTTTTATTTTAGTTTTATTTATTTATTTAGAGACGGAGTTTCGCTCTGTTGCTCGGGCTAGAGTGCTGTGGTGTCAGCCTAGCTCACAGCAACCTCAAACTCCTGGGCTCAAGCGATCCTCCTGCCTCAGCCTCCAGAGTAGCTGGGACTACAAGCACGTGCCACCATGCCCGGCTAATTTTTTCTATATATTTTTAGTTGGCCAATTAATTTCTTTCTATTTTTTTAGTAGAGACAAGGTCTCGCTCTTGCTCAGGCTGGTTTCGAACTCCTGACCTAGAGCGATCTGCCTGCCTCAGCCTCCCAGAGTGCTAGGATTACAGGCATGAGCCACCACGCCCGGCCCACATCCCACTTTTTACACGTTAAAAAGTTACTGAGCTAACATTTGCGGTTATCAAATAAAAAAGTTACAACTCACAATTCGCACTTGCACTGTTTAAATTTTGAATACAAATAAAAATTCCAAGTGGTCCCATCGAATGACAGAATTAAAGTAGCTCAAGGTCAGTTTCTTCATCCTTATAGTAATCATTGTGTTATCATTGCTCATTTCCAATCTGTTGTTTAAACCCAGGAGTCCCCCACCAGGGGTTAGGGTTATGAATTGCTCACCAAGCCTGAATGACTTTGAACAGTTAATGAACTTATTCTCCAAATAAATGTGTGGGACAGTCCTGCAAGGGTGTATCTTGACTAAAGAACATTTAAATGAATAAAAGTTGGTCGCTTTCGTATCACCACGCACCAGCAATGAGCAGTTCTGAACCATATCAGTGATAACCTACTTCTCCTTAAAAAAAAAAAACAAAAACTTTTATTGATTTAAGTCCTAAACAATTGCTGTGGTTACTGTCGTGTTAATATACATGTAAGCTTCAAATTAACTTCTTGTAATTTCTTACCTTTTAACAAATAAATATTATACTCTACATGGAAGTTAATTTGGAGAATACCCAATTATACAGCTGAATGTTTGTTTTTGCTTAGATTGGGGCAAGAGGAAGAAAAATAGCCCTTGAGGACAAGTGAAAGAGAAAAGAAGCCTGGATCTACGCAGAGAACAGCAGGTTACAACTGTGAGGTCTTCTAGCTGCACAGGAAGCTGTCTCCGTGGGAACGGCCCCCCCGGCCCTGCTTCTCTCTCAAGAAAATGAGGCCTCTTGCACATGACAGCCCCTCGAATGTCGGAAAAGGGCTTGTTACAGGTTGAATGTGTCTCCTCCAAAAAAGATGGTGAGGTCCTTACACCAATACCTGTGAATATAAGCTCTTTTGGAAATAGGGTCATATTTGCAAGTAAGCAAGCTAAAATGAGGTCACCAGGGTGGATCCTAATCCAATGCAACTGGCGTCCTTACAAAGAGGGAGAATTTGGACACAGAAACCTGCTCACACAGGGAGAAAGCCACATGACGATGGAAGCAGAGACGGGGTGATTCACCTGCGAGCTGAGGAACACCAAAGATTGCCCCGAACCCCCAGAGGCAAGGAGAGAGGTGTAGAACAGATCCTCCCTCAGAGCCCTCAGAAAAAGCCAACTCTGGTGACACCTTCATCTTGGACTTTTAACCTCCAGAAATGTGAGACAATAAAGGCCTATTCTTTAAGCCACCCAGTGCGTGGCACTGCATTGCCATAGCCCTAGGAAGCTGACCCAGGGCCCTTAAGTCACTTCCCCAAACCCCCATCCACCAGCTCCTCTCCACTGGGACTCCATCTCGCCTGTTTGAGTCTCTTCCTCCTGGCGGTTCTATTTCTCCCCAAGTTCACAATTAAACTCAATTCCCCTGATAGTATTTGGGCCCCAAATCAGGCAGATTCTTCCATTCACCTTCACCTCATTTTTCCTATTGTTACATTTAGCTCATCATTCTGTTTGGTCAAAATATTTTTTTGTATCTTGTAATATTTTCCAAAACATCAGCTCTCCTGACTGGCTTCCAATCATCCCAGAACGTAATGAGTATGCGTGTTCAGGCTGTCATACAAGTTACTGTTTACACGGTTACGCTGACCAAGGTCAAGGTCAGAGCCTGAGGCGCACCGCCAGAAACCACCCTGGAGGATGGCGCTGTTCCCCTAACCGCACACTTTATGTGATGACCTGTCCCTTGGACCTTTTGTTTCTATGAATATCACCCTATCTTGACCACAGTTAGGTCAAGTTTTGTAAAACAAAGTTTTATAAAAACAAAAGTAGTGATGTCGGGTTTGGCAATCTCGTTCTCTGTTGTTGGTTCTTGGCGTGCTCTTGGCCGAAGGCTGACCGGGCACACCAAAGCAAGCAGGAGGTGAAACTCATCGACCGGGAGCAAGATAGGATTACAGAGCAAGATATAGGTTTACCGAGCAAGATACACACGTCACAGATGACGATCAGACCCCTTGTCGTAGCAAAAGAGACCTTGGTTATGGTCTGGGTCTTGTTTTATAGTGTCTGGATAGAGACCTTCCCATGGTTCAGATGTCACTGTACAGCCACTTTGATGGACAGATGGCAGTTATATGACCCGAGTCTCACTGCACATGAGGATCTCCCATGAGCCCCTCTGAAAGCCCATTGTGGGTGGGGGGGTGAACCACAATGTAGATTTAAGCTAATGGCATGATAATTAGCCTTAGCCTTAGGTTGTCCTAAGTCACCTTCCAGACTCTATTGCACCTATGCCACTTGGCTGGCGGGCTGGAGAGTCCTCTGCATTCTTCTGCAGTTGGCGTGCTAAGTTCTGATGGGTAGATGGGTAGGGCGTTCCCTCCTCCCCTAGGACGGCAGTCGCTCGGGACAGGATTAAGGTGGGGCAGCACCGAGAGGGCCCTGGGGCCCGCCCTCGTCCTTCTTCCCAGGCGGGGCAATTCTCAAGGCAGCACCAAGGCAAGACGCTCACTTTCATCCGTCGGAGACCCAGAATCCCTCGCTATCTACCTAACAGTAACTAAATGTTTCTCCTGGTTTTGCTGTCATTTAATTTATTTAACATTGGCCGGGGCATTCCCTACTCCCGTTTCTCTCGGTTATTCGCAGCTGGCCCCCCTCACCAGGTGCTCCCACAGGCTCATCCCCTTTAGGGGTGTCTTTGCACGCTCAGCAAGCCCAGAGGTGTCATCTGGGCTGCCATGGCACTCCCAGGTGTGGGGGACCTAGGTGCCTTCTGTTTTGTCCTGCCCCATGCGGGGCTTCCTTTTGCAGCGCCTCCTTGTGGCGGGCACAGTGGCCGCAGGGCCAGCCATCGTGTTAGCATCCCACGGGCAGAAACGAGGACAAGGACGGAGAAAGAAGGACACGCCCTCTCTCCCACACATCGTTTCTGCTCTGGTCCCGCTGGCCAAAGCCAGACACGCGCCGCCTTTTTAGATGGGCTTTGAACACGGGCTGTTCGAAAGCGCTGAGAACGTCCATTGAGAGAGTTATTTTGGAAAAATCCTAAACAGGCTTAGGGGCTAGGCCATGTGTCGGAAGTTTGGGGTTTGTGACTTCAGATTCTTTTCCTAAGAGGAGTGGGGGATTTATTTGTAAAGTAAGTACATTAGTAGGAATTAAGTTCAGCTGTAACAGAAAACCCCAAAGTAGCAGCGGCTTTGTTCTGTTTCCCGTCGGGGAATGTATTACGTGACAGTAATGCCTACCACGGACGCTGGCCCTGCGGGGTGCCAGGCAGGGCCCCGTGTGCTTTACGCGTCGTCTTCCCCAGGCCCAATGAAGGAGGGCCCCGCTTTACTGGGAGGAGACTACAGCTCAGAGAGGGGAGGTAACTTGTCCAAGGTCACACAGCTCCTCTGCACTCTGCTGACTGCCCCTCAAGGGGATGACAAATGCCAGCCTCGTGTCTCCCCCATCAGCACTGAGCCGGGAAGGATGTCACCCAGCCAAATGTGCAGGTGACAGAGCGTGTTTTCCCAGACTGGCTTTCAAAACTATGTGTTAAATGGATGAAAACCAAAACTGAAATGTTTCCCACTCATCACCCCACACTGCTCTTCCTGTTAATTTTTTCAGGACTGCAGAGTGACATATTTTGGTTATGCTTCTGGTTCACCAAGTCCACTACAAACCAGCTATCAGATACAAACGGGTGCCAAGGACGTCTGGGTCAAGACCCCAAAGAATAGTGAGTCTCCAGGCGCTCCTGGCCTCCCAGCCAAGTCTGCCTTCCTCCACAAGGACCACGTTTTGGTCAAAACAAGCAAACTAACGACTCTGAATGTGGTGTGAGGCCACATGCTCTGGTATCTTTCTCTGTGAACTGCAGTCCAGGATCATGAAGGACACAGGTAAGCAGGTGCCAGACTGAGAACTGGGCGGTCACAGATGCTGAGCGGAACAGGGCCGTTGTCCTAACACCTTTCTGAAATTGTTGATCCTGCCTTAGGCATTCCTTGCCTATCTCATTCCCTTCAGTGCCTCTCAGAAGTATGTCCCTGTGTTCACAATCTACCAAATGGGATCCCAACTGAGTTTGAAATATATTGAAATATACTTTCAAAGACCAATGCAAAAACAGAGTTAACTCTTAGCTGCTGTTTTACTTGTACGAGGAGAACCAATCAATGGTTCTGCCTAAACGAGTCAAAAGCAAAGAGCTTTCCCCTCATTGTCAGAAAAAAACTGCAGGGACCAGGGTGCTCTGAACTTCAGACAGGAAACAAGAGACACGTGTTATATGTGCAAACCCTTCCTTACATAAAATGTGGAGCTCTATAAAAATGCAAGTACCTTTGTTTTTAAAATATCATTTTGCTGCACTGCCAAACTAAGATTTTTTTATGCAAAACAGCCTGCATCAGGGTTAGTCCCAAATCGGTTAAAATTAAATCTCAAAAACAACATCTAACTTGTACAACCTCATATTCTAATACAGTGAGCAGGGGAAGCTCTCCTCTGCCACACAGCCATAAAATTTTTCCTGGAGATAGAAATACACATATCATCAGAAAGGTAAGGAGACAAAGGTGTATTCTTTGTTGTTGTTTAATTTTGCTGTTGCTGTTTTATTGAACTAAGTGAGGATGCATAAAGGTTTTCGTCTTCTAAGCAATTCAAAGCTGCACTGTTTCACTTGGTGACAGACATCGTCTTTGTATAAAGAGATGCAGAGTGTCCCCAATTGTCCAGTGTGGGGCGAGACAGACAGTAAAACCAGGACTGCTGGCTTTGGGCTCAGGGCATGGTCTACAGCTCCTTGTCAATTCAGCAGAGCAGCAGCCACAGACGCTGTTGTTTCAGTAACTGTTTCAAAGCATCGCACAGTAAGAAGACACATGTCCCCACTGTGCTTAGGGAAAATCATCCAGACTTTGAGACCCCTCTCGGCATGTGCAGTGCAGTTTTCAAACTAGAAATAAATTACTACAACTTAGTAGCCAATACGTCTTACAGCCCTATACGACTTTCTAGAGTAGTGCTGCCCGACAGAACTTTCTGCAATGGTGGAAAGGTGGCTACGGTGACTAAGGAACTGAATATTTATTTATTTATTTAAATTTAGTTAATTTAAATTTCAATTTTCATACCTGCACGTACCTAGTGGCTACCACATTGGATAGCAAAGTTCTGGAAGAACCAGCTCCATTTTGAACTTTTATTTTTCCTTGGGGTTTCTCTGCTTCTTTGTCAAAGCTCAAAAATGGGGACTGTGGACACAGCAGGAGCCCCCGTTCTTCCTCCCTTAGTCCCAGCCTCCCCCGCCCTTTCTCCCTCCCCCCCACACCCCGACCCAACTTCCTTAGAGTCTTCTAGGACCAAATATTATTTCTAATAACAGAGCTTTCTCATTCCAGTTATAATCGCAAATCCCTCTGGGGAGAAAGTCTTATAGTGCAACAAATGGCCTACCAAAGATTTCAGAAAATTACTTTTTAGAAACTCTTTGGAGTGGACCATGCAGGGAAATTAAATAAGTCTCAGGTTGGATCCAGGAAGTTATCGCATACGCCCCGTGAGCTTCAGGGCATGTTTTGAGAAGGCCTTTTTCACGGGTTCCAAATAACAGACAAATTGTTAATATAAAGAGGGATCGAAGGAAGGGTGGGTTGCAGCCTTCGGAGCAGGAAGCCCTTTGCCAGGAGGAGAATATTAATCCAGCTTTCTCGGGAGCAGGGCACAAGCAGAAGAAAAACAGGCTTCTCCTTCATGTACAAGGCAGCCCCTGGGTGAGGCCCCTACAGCGTTTCCCAAACTTGACTGTGCACCCCGTGGGGCAGGGTGGTGCTGACGCTGGTGTCCCAGTGAGGCTCCAGTCCTAAAAGCCCTCAAGTCCACAGAGAGGGTCTGCTCAGGACAGCCACACCTGGCAACTGGCCGCCACCACCCTGACTCCCAGGCCCACCCTTGCCTGCCAAAGGCTGGGTTCTCTTGAAGTGAGCACCTCAGAGCCCGTCTCCTTCTAGGAATTCAGCCCTGCATTGCAAACCAGCAAGCAACGGGCCTCTGGGAAGCTGCCAGAACCCATCCAAACTTACAGGGCCGGAGCCCTTGGGAGCCTAGCTTTGGGAGATAGAGAGAAAATCTTCCTGTGTTTCCTACGCAGGCAAGAAACCCAGACAGCATCCTAATGGGTGTGAAGTGATAGTAGTTTCTATTTGCATTTCCCTGATGATTAGTGATGCTGAGTACCTTTTCATATGCCCGTTGGCCATTTTTATGTCCTCTTAGGAGAAATGTCTATTCAGGTCCTTTGCCCATTTTTTAATCAGGTTGTTTTTCTGCCATTGATTTGTATGAGTTATTTATAAATTTTGGACATTAACCCCTTAAGCAAAGATATGGTTTAAATATCTTTTCCCGTGAGATATGCAACGTCTGGGGGATGGTCACACTTGAAGCTCTGACTCGAGGGGGGAGGGGAGGGCAAGGGCAATATACGTAACCTTGACATTTGTACCCCCATAATATACTGAAATAAAAAAAACGGAATAAATAAATAAAAATGTATCTTTTCCCAATCTATAGGTTTATTTTCATTTTGTTGATAGTTTCCTTTGCATGCAGAAGATCTTTAATGTGATGTAGACCCCTATAGTTATTTTTGCTTTTGTGGACTGAGCTTTTGGTGTGATATCCAAAAATTCATCACCAAGGCCAAAGTCAAGATTTCCCCTGTGTTTTCTCTTAAGAGTTCTATGGTTTCAGGTATTACGTTTAGATCTTTTATCCATTTTAAATTGTTTTTTGTGTATGGTGTAAGAGAAGGGTCCAATTTAATTCTTTTGCATGTGGAAATCCAGTTTTCCCAGCAACATTTATTAAATAGACTATGCTTTCCTCAATGTGATCTCTTGGGGCCAAATTAGTTGGCCACATGTGTCTGCATTTATTTCTAGGCTACTTATTGCAAGAGAGCCTAGCAATAAAGCATGGGCCTAGCATGCTGTGTGTTGCTATGACAGAGTATCTGAGACTCAGTAATTTATAAAGAACAGAGATTTCTTACAGTTCTGGAGGCTGGAAAGTCCAAGAGCATGGCACCAGCATCTGGCAAAGGTCTTCACACTGCATCACCCATGGTGAAAGGCAGAAGGTCAAGCAAGCCCACAAGACAGGAAGGGGCCAAATGTGTCCTCCTTACGAGGAACCCACTCCTGCAATAACTAACCCACTCTAGAGATAATGGCTTTAATCCACTAATCCATTCACAAAGCCAGAGCTCTTGTGACCTTACACCTCTTAAAGGTCCCACCTCTTGGTACTGTTGCATTAGGGGTTAAGTTTCCAACACATGAACTTTTGGGGTACATGTTCAAACCATAGAAGCTCTCTATTCTGTTCCACTGGTTTATGTGTCTGTTTTTATGCCAATATCATACTGTTCTGATTACTACAGCTCTGTGATATTTTAAATCAGGAAGTATGGTGCCTCCAACTTTGTCTGTCTTTCTCAGAATTGCTTTAGCTATTGCGGTCTTTGTGGTTCCACATAAATTTTGTTCTATTTTTGTGAAGAATAGCTTTGGGATTTTGATAAGGATTGCACTGAATCTGTAGATCGTTTGAGGTAGGATAGACATTTTAACAATGTTAATTCTTCTGATCCATGACCACAGAATAACTTTCCATTTATTTGTGTCTTGTTCAATGTATTCCATTAATGTTTTATAGTTTCAGTGTACGGATCTTTCACTTCCTTGGTTAAATTTATTCCTAAGTTTCTTTTGTTTTTTGATGCTACTGTAAATGGGATTGTTTTCTTGATTTCTTCAGCTAGGTCATTATTTGTATATAGAAATGTTACTGATTTGTGTATGGTCAATTTTATATTCTATAACTTTACTGAATTCCTTCATTAGTTCTAACGGGGTTTTTTGGTGAAGTCTTTAGAGTTTTCTGCATATAGGGTCATGCCATCTGCAAATAGAGATAATTTTTCTTCTTCCTTTCCGACTTGGATGCCTTTTATTTCTTTTTCTTGTCTGATTGATCTTGCTAGTAGTTTTAGTATTGTGTTGAATAGAAGTTGGGGAGAGTGGGCATCCTTTCCCTTGTACCCAATCTTAGAGAAAAAGCTTTGAGTTTTTTCCCCATTGATTGTAATGTTAGCTATGGGTTTCCCATGGATGGCTTTTATGATGTTGAAGAACTTTCCTTCTATACCTAAACTGTTGAGAGATTTTATCATGAAAGGTTGCTGAACTTTGTTGAATGCGTTTTGTGTCAACTGAAATGATCATGTGGTTTTCATTTTTCAGTCTATTAATGTGATATATCACATTGCTTTGCTTATGCATGCCTGCTTTGCATGCCAGTGATAAATCCCACTTGGTCAGTATGTATAATCTTTTTGAAGTGTTGTTGAATTCAGTTTACTAATATTTTATTGGAGATTTTTGCATCAATGGTCATCAGAGATATTGGCCTGTAGTATTCTTTTCTTGCAGTGTTTTTGTCTGGCTTGGGTATCAAGGTGATGCTGGCCTTGTAAAATGTGTTTGGAAGTATTCCCTTTAGGTCATTTTTTGGAAGAGTTCAATAAGTGTTGGCATTAATTCTTTGGGGTGTTTGGTAGAATTCAGCTGTGAAACCATCTGGTACTGAGTTTTTCTTTGTTGGGATGGGGTTTTTTGTTTATTTTGTTTTTTGAGATGGGATCATGCCCTGACAATGTTTTAATGTTTTGTCATGATGAGGTCTTGCTATGTAGCCCAGGCTGGGCTCAAACTCCTGGCCTCAAGGGATCCTCCCGCCTCGGCCTCCCAAC
This sequence comes from Mirza zaza, assembly GCA_008750895.1. Taxonomy (NCBI): domain Eukaryota; kingdom Metazoa; phylum Chordata; class Mammalia; order Primates; family Cheirogaleidae; genus Mirza; species Mirza zaza. The sequence goes on from VSMD01097300.1 coordinate 101,107, forward strand.
GTGCTGGGATTACAGGCGTGAGCCACTGTGCCTGCCCTTTGTTGAGAGATTTTTAATTACTACTTCAGTCTCTGTTTGTTACTGGTCTGTTCTGGCTACTTCTTCAAAATCCAATCTTTGTAGGTTGTATTTTTCTAGGAATCATTCATTTTCTTTCGGTTATCCAATTTATTGACATATAATTGTTCATAATAGTCCCTTATAATTCTTTTTATTACAGAGGCTGTTGTCATGTTCCCACTTCCATTTCTAATTTTTTTGAGTTGTCTTTTTTTTTAGTCTAGCTAAGGGTTTGTCAATTTTATTTTTTCACAAAACCAACTCTTAGTTTTATTAAATTTTTCTATGGTTTTTCTATTCTCTATTTCTGTTCTGGTATTATTTACTTCCTTTTGCTAACTTTGGTGTAGTTTGTCCTTTTTCTAGTCCCTTAAAGTACAGTATTAGGCTATTTATTTGGGATCTTTTCTTTAATGTCAGAGTTTATTTATAGCTATAAACTTCCCTCTACTTTCGCTGTATCCCACAGGTTTGGGTATATTGTGTTTCCAGTGTTGTCTCAAGATATTTTTTAATTTGCTCTTTAATTTCTTCCTTGACCCACTGGTTGTTCAGGAACACATTAATTTTCATGTGTTCATGAATTGTCTAAAATTCCTCCTGTTAGTGATCTCTCATTTCATACCATTGTGGTTAGAAATGATTTCCAACTTGATTATTTCAATCTTCTTAAATTTGTAAGACTTGTTTTGTGACTTAACATATGGTCTATCCTGAAGAATGGTCCATGTGTGCTAGAGAAGAATGTGTATTCTGCTGCTGCTGGATGGAAAGTTCTGTATATGTCTGTTAGGTCCATTTAGTCCAAAGTACAGTTCAAGTTCAGCATTTCTTCATTAATTGTCTGTCTGGTTGATCTATCTAGTGTTTACAGTGGGGTTTTAAAGTCCTCCACTAGCCTCAGCAACATAGGGAGACCCTGTCTCTACAAAATATTTAAAAATTAGCTGGGCATGGTGGCATGCACCTGCAGTCCCAGCTATTTGAGAGGCCGAGGCAGGAGGATTGCTTGAGCCCAGAAATTTGAGGTTGCTGTGAACTATGATGATGCCACTGCACTCCAGCCTGGGCAACAGAGCAAGACCTTGTCCCCCACCACCACCACCAAAAAAGGTCCTCTACTATTATTATATTGCTATTTCTCCTTTCATATACATTAATATTTGCGTTATATATTTAGGTGCTCCAATGTTGGATGCATATATATATTTACAATAGTTATGTCCTCTTGATGAATTGACCCCTTTGTCATTAAATAATGACCTTTGTTTCTTGTGACAGTTTTTGACTTAAAGTCTATTTTATCTAAGTGTAGCCACCTCTTATTTTAAATAGCTCTATTTTTAGTCAGATATTAAGTTATTCTGCAAGCAAAGAGTAAAATATACTGTCTATGATAAACCTCTAAGAGGAAGCCCATATGCATGGCTTTTAGAATTTGATCCAAACGCTGTTTTTTACCACTTCATTTTACCAAGGACTATCTTCGGATGCATTCAGCCAAATATTCTCAGCAGGAAAAAGGGATAAAAGACATCAAGTGACACTTGGTGGGAAGGAATGACAATTGCTAACTGCTCTTCCATGAATTCAGTTCCAAAGGCCTAAGTACAAGATACACTCCTAAGACAGACTCTCCATAATTATTCATGAATCAAAGGAGTGCATTCCTTTACACCTTTGGTTCATGCCGGATTTCAGGATGATAAGCCACTCAGGTTCATTAGGAGCAGCAAATAAAGGGTTGTTTTATTTAGAGACCAGTAAGTGTTCTGCAGTTGGTCTGGTTTGAGATTTCAGATCCTGCAGCAGCTGGATATAATGGAAAGACAAGGCCTGGACTCTGGGCTCAGCTTGAACACCAACTCTGTCATTTGGGATAATCCTTTCCCCTCATAAGATATCAGTCAACTCATCTGCAAATGATATTTTATTGCAATAACTACTTAGGGTTTCCTCATGACTCTGTATTTTGAATACCTCTCCAGGATGAAGATAGAAAAAAGAGCAATAAAACCAAACCAAAACAAAACAAAAAAACAACTGGTCACTTTTGCTGCTTATTCAAGTTGAAAAGCCTCAGAATCATAGAATAGGAATAAGAAAAGAACAGCTACTCACTGCACACAGAAGATGCAGCCACCAGCCCCCTTCCCAGACATGGTAGGTAGGTCTGGAAGGGACTTGGAGAGCAGGGAACCCCGTAACACTTCTGATCAGAGACAGAGACAGCTGTGGATTCCCTAGGCAGAAGATGTTACTTTCATCCAGCAAGTTTAATCTAAATTAGTAAGTTTGCAAATTTCTTGGTCTCGGGATACCTTTACATTTTAAAAAATTGAGGACTTCAAAAAACTTTTGTTTGTGTGTCATACTTGATATTCACCATATTAGAAATTAAAACTGAGAAAGTTTAAACATATTTTGCTATAAATTCATTTTAAAGTAACAGGCTGAGCACAGTGGCTCATGCCTGTAATCCCAGCACTTTGGGAGACCAAGGCAGGAGGATCGCTTAAGACCAGGAGTTCGAGACCAGCCTGGTCAACATAGTGAGACTTCATCTCTATAAAATATTTAAAAATTAGCCAGGCATGGTGGTGCGCACTTGTAGTCCTAGCTACTTAGGAGGGAGCATTGCTTGAGCCCAGGAGTTTGAGGTTACAGTAAGCAGTAAGCTATGATCATGTCACTGTACTTCAGCCCCAGCAGCAAGAAAAAAATAAAATAATAAGCACTTACCAGAACAGGGATCAGGGATAGGCAAAATTTTTCTGTAAAGGATAAGTTGGTAAATTCAAAGGTGGTCTTACTAATAATCTATCTAACAGAGGAAAATAAACTATCAAACTCACAACACAACTACCCTTTGTTTAATTAAAACACATGTGGCCTAACTTGTTATCTCTGAGTTTCTCAGCCTTGAAAAAGTTCCTGAGTGGACAGTTGGACTGCGAGCTTCCCCTGCTTCCTCAAGAAGAGGCAGTACCTGGTGCCTCCCACTAGCAAGAGGAAACTAATTTCTGCTATCAATCTGCTGCATGAGAAATGGAAAAAGCCAACACAGCAGCTTCACAGCCACTTCTGTAATCAGTCCTCTGAAGCAGAGAAAAAAAATTTTTTTCTATCCTTTAAAAGCACCAAACAACTTTCTTTCACTGCCAGACACTTCTTTACCCGCTCTATGTGTAGTGGCCACTCTTTTTCTTTCTTTCTCGGGAAAATAAACTTTTACTTTTGTATACACTAATCACTGTCTGAGAATCCCCCCCTCTTACAAACTTCACACCCTAATATAAATATTTTAAGTTTGCAAGCTACATGGTCTTTGTTGCAACTACCTAATTCTGTTGTGAAAACAGCCACGGACAATGCATAACAAATGAGTGTAGGTAGGGGACATAGTTTGCTTGAAACAAGCCTCAAAAGGATGAAGCTCATCTGTAAGTAAATTAACTATGAATAAAGCACAATCTAATTTAAAGGAAGAAAACAAAGGCCAGCAAGGCAACATTCACAATGTGTACCATCCTTTGTAGGTACTAGATCTGCAAAGAACTGGAAAAGGCCAAGAACCAGGAGAAAAGCTAGTCAACAGAAACAGACCCAGAAATGACAGACGGAATTAAGCAGACAAGGATATTAAAACATCTATCATAAATGTGGTATGTTTGCTCAAAGATATAAATGAAAATGTGAATATAATGAGGACAAATGATGTAAAAAATAAAAAAGGGCAAAAGCTAAAGAAAAATACAGTATCTGAAATGAAAATTTCACTGGAAAGCATTAACAAATTAGACACTGCAGAATAAAAGACCAGTATACTTGGAGAACTGCAATAGAATTTATACAAAATGAAGAACAGAGAAGAAAAGGAATAATTTTTAAAAAGAACAGAGCCTCAGTGACCTATGGGATATCAAGCAGTCTGATACATGCCTATCACAACCCAACTACATGATATCTACAGAAAATCCACTTAAACTATAAAGATACAGAGAGGTTAAAAGGATGAAAGAACAATATCACGCAAACAGGAGTTACAAGATAACTGGAGTAGCGATATTAGTGTCAGACAAAGCAGGCTTCAGGACAGAGAAGGTTGCCAGATATAAAGAAGGACATTTTATAATGACAAAAGGGACAATTCATCAAGACATAATAATCCTAAATGTGCATGTGGACAATAACAAAGCTTTTAAACAGATTAAGCAAACTGACAGAACTGAGACATATGCAAATCCACAATTACAGCTGGAGTTTGAACATACCTCTGTCAACAATCTACAGAACAATGGGGAGAAAAGGCAATTAAGAATATGGAAGACTTGAACTCTGTTGGTCAATTTGACCTAACTGATACTTATAGAACATTACGGCCTACGGAATACATGTTATCTTCAAGTGAACGAGGAAGATTCACCATGACAGACCATGTGCTGGGCCATAAAACAACTTTCAATAAATTTAAAATGATTGAAATCCTCCAGAGTATGTTCTCAAACCACAGTGGAATTAGGACTCAATCACACACACACAAAAGTTAGAACAGTGCTGTGCAGTAGAATTCGAATGCAAGCCACATGTGTAATTTAAAATTTTCTATTAACCACAGAAGTAAAAAGAAACAGGTGAACTTAATTTCAATAATACGTTTTATAACTCAACATATCCAAAATACAGTTGACCCTTAAAGAAAGTGGAGATTAAGGCACTGGCACCCCCCCAACCATGCAGTTGAAAATGTAAGTATAACTTTTGACTCCCCAAATTCTTACTAATAGCCTCCTGTTGACTGGAAGCCTTATCAATAATATAAACGGCACATATTTTGTATGTTACAGGTTTAAGTACTGTATTCTTACAATAACATAAGCTCGGGAGAAGGAAATGGTAAGAAAATCATATAGATTTTCAATAGAAAATATATTTACTATGCATTAAGTAGAAGTGGATCGTCACCAAAGATCATCCTCATCATCTTCACGTTGAGCAGGCTGAGGAGGAGGAAAAAGAAGTTGGTCTTGCTGTCTCAGGGATAGCAGAGGCATAAGAAAATCCGCAAATAAGTGAACCCACGCAGTTCAAACCTGTGTTTGTGTTGTTCAAGGGTTAACTGTACTCACCTTTCAACATGTAAGCAACATAAAAAATTAGTGAGCTAATTAGATTCTTTTTTCATAGTAAGTCTTCAAACCCCAGTATTATATACTTAACAGCACAACTTGGTTTGAACCAGCCATGTTTCAAGTACTCAAGAGCCTTGTGTGGCTAGCGGCTACCCTACTGGACAGCACAGCTCTACATGGTAAGTTAACCAATGTGTGATAGCTGGTCATTTTAATACCCATGACTAAGTTATTGTAATTTTTTTCAAAGAAAAATATCTTGCCTTGAGACACAAGGTTTTTGAAATATTTAAGCCCATCTAAAAAAAGTTTTAATCTATTAATCAATGAGAGATTGCTAACTTGTCTTCAAACTTTTACTCCCTTTCACTTACCCGCTACTGGGATGGGCAAAACCTGTACCAGTTGCAGCCACTGTTCTCAAATTGGCCCATCACACATTCCATGAATACCTGTTGACTATTTTAGGGTTCCCCCAACCCTGGTTCTGCCCCAGTGCTTCCCTCTGCTTTCTCCTGCACAGACACTAATACACACAGGCCTTGTGACTGCTGGAGGTTTATCCCCACCCACTCATGTTCTGGAGTTCATGGAGATACACTGCCATCTAGTTGTGTTGTGAATGTTAGCCAGGGGGGGTTGGTTGCTTATGTTTTTATGTAAAGTAAAAAAGTAAAAAAATAAAAATTCTAGCTATCATTATCTTCTTAGAATTTGACTTTGTAAAACATACAAATGCACTGCTGATAAAAATTAATTTTTTTAAAACAGAGATACAGTAGTCCCCCTTTATCTGTAGGGGATATATCCCAACACTCCCAGTGGATGCCTGAAACCACAGACAGTACTGTAGCCTACATGTAGAGTCATGCATTGCACAAAGTTTCAGTCTATGATGAACAGCATATATAACGGCAGTCCCAAAAGATTATAATGGAGCTGATTATAACTATTGTCTTAGTGATGTTATGGCCATCATAACGTGTAATGCAATCACTTTTTAAAAAAATAAATTTAGTATATAGCCTAAGTGTAGCGTTTTTGTAAGTCTACAATAGTGTAATGTCCTAGGCCTTTATATTTATTCACTGCCCATTTACTGACTCATCCAGAGCAACTTCCAGTCCTGCGATCTCCATTTATGGTAAGTGCTCTATACGAGTGTACCATATTTTATCTTTTACACCATATTTTTACTGTACCTTTTCTGTGTTTAGATATGTTCAAGTACACAAATAATTACCATTATGTTATCAGTCTATGCAGTACAGTAACATGCTGTACACGTCTATAGCCCAGGAGCAACAGGCTGTACCACCTAGGTTTGTGCACTATGATGCACACTACGATGCTCCCGCAATGACAAAATCACCTAATGAGGCATTTCTCAGAACACATCCCTCTCATTAAGCCATCGTGCAACTGTACTATGTTATTTTCAATCTGACAACAGCTAATGGGCAGGTATTATATACACCATGGATACACTGGACAGGGGATGATTCACATCAAGGTTGGATGGAATGGGATAGCAAAAGATTTCATCATGCTATTCAAAAACAGCATCCAATTTAAAACTTATGAATTATTTCTAGAATCTTCCATTTAGTGTCTACAGGTCACAGTGACCACAGGTAACAAACCTCAGAAAGCAAAACCACGGGTAAGGGAGGGCTACTGTAACATTGCCTGAACTTTCCTCTTTGGCCTTAATCTATGGCAGCAAATATGGAATAAAGGGGACCTAAAGAAATACTGCAGGATTGCAGGAAGGATACACAACCAAGGAAGCACTTCCAACAAATAATCCAAGCCTGAGAGGCTAGGCAGAGATGAAAAATGTAGACTCAAACCCAGTGATTGGCCACTAGGAACAACCAGATGAAATAAACAGCCTTGAATAATGAAACAGCACTCACCCCTGGAGAGTCCCTACATAAAGTCTTCCAACCTTGGTGAAAGGAGCTGTTGCTGGAATTAAAATTGGTTCCGAATACTGCTTTATCCTTGACTCAGAAGGCCAGAAAACTGAGTGTGATTTTGAAAAACAATGGTTATTGTGCCAACTCCAAATTCACTCTTTTTCCCTGCTTTGTGATACTGGAGCTGTAATAATCTAAAAAGATTTCCACTTTGCCAGTGGACACATTATTAGCCTCTAAGGGACAGACACTTCATGTGGGAGGGGCTTCACTTCTGGTTCTGGTGCTTTCCCTTCTTGTTCTCACTGCGTCACTGTCAGCCCATCACTGTCAGCGTGTGGCTTCCTTGCCAGCAGGATGCTTCTCTGCGAGTCAGATGGGGAGACCCAGTGGCGCACACTTTCCAGGGCTTTGCTGGCACCCCAGCAAGCAGCTTTCCTCCAAGAATCACCAGCAGCCCAGCAAGCAACTTCTGCTGAGTTTTCCTGGCACCCTGCCTGCCACCCCCAGGCACCTTAGCAAACTTCTCCACCCGCACCCTCTTCAATGAGATGTGAATCTCAGCCTTGGGGGAGGAGGGAGAGGGCTCTTCAAGTCCTTCCTCAGGTACTCTCCTTCAGTCACCAGGTAGCGGCTGCTCCCCACATCTGCTATTCCTGTATCTTTAGCTAATTCCCTATTACTAGGTTAGTAATTCTTCATATTGAATCTTCCTTGTTCAAATTACTGGTATAGTTTCTTTCTCCAGAATGGGCCCTACATGCTAAGTGATATCATAATTTTTTTTTTTTTTAAGACAAGGTCTCACTTTGTTGCCCAGGCTAGAGTGAGTGCCATGGCATCAGCCTAGCTCACAGCAACCTCGATCTCCTGGGCTCAAGCGATCCTATTGCCTCAGTCTCCCGAGTAGCTGGGACTACAGGCATGTGCCACCATACCCGGCTAATTTTTTGTATATATATTTTTAGTTGGTCAATTACTTTCTTTCTATTTTTGGTAGAGACAGGGTCTTCCTCAGGCTGGTTTTGAACTCCTGACCTCGAGCAATCCACCTGACTCAGCCTCCCAGAGTGCTAGGATTACAGGCGTTAGCCACCGCGCCCGGCTCATATCATAATTATTTGTAAAATTTAAAAGACGATATATATTTTGCAGATCACTAAGAAAATTAATGCCAGGAAATTACGATCCATTTAGGGAAATCAGTGAGAAAGCATAAAACATGATCACAGATGACCAAAGTCAGTAATTAACATATAAGCAAATGGATTAAACCCTATTAAAAGAAAAAGACTCTCCAAAAGGCTTGAAATACAAAATCCAAAAAGATATGATGTTTAAAAGACAAATTATATACAAAAGTTAAAAATAAAAGGATAGACAGTTTATCAAGCAAATACAAACAAAAACAGAAGAAAAATATTCTAATAACATTTCATTCAAGGCAAAATGCATAAGCAGGACAAAAAGGGTAACTTCAGACTAGTCAGTCTTCCATAGGAATTGTACACAACACACACAAGTATTTATATGCTAAATAACAGTTTCGAAATATACAAAGTAAAAGCTCTAGATAAACAAAATTGAGGAAATAACTACAATAGGAGACTTTAACACAACACTATTATTTTATGGTATCGATAGCCAACAAGAAAACTGAATTTGAATAATATAATTAAATTGGCTGAGTAAACACACATTCACCTCTGTCCTATACAAACTAAATAAAACTTCATTTAAAATATCCACAGAACACTTCAAAGACGCTAGGCACCAAAACATCAATAAACAGAAACTACAAATTTTCTTTCCACAAGGTAAAAATCTTACAAGTAGCAAAAAAAATTTTTAAAAAGCCAACCACACAGAAATTTTTAAAGATTCTTAATTATTGAACCAAAAATTTAAAATGCAATGGTAAACTACTTAGAAAACAAGACGACTACACATCAAAATAGCTGGGATGCGAACATATTTAAACTTAAGAGATAATTCAAAAGCCTTTAACATATTCACTTGTATACAAACAAAAATCAGCATCAGATTCAGAAAGTTAAGGGAGAAAACTTAGAGAAAACAAAGTAAACATAAAATAAGAAATTAATATATTTTAAAACAAAATCACAGTTGATAAATCAAAACACTAGTTTTTTGAAGAGAAAAAAGATATCCCTAACAAGTCTAGTCAAGTGAAAAGTGGTAGAACTAAGGGAAGGTAAATTTCTTACAACTAGGAATAGCAAAATGAATAGAAAATAGAGTGATAAATTATCTACTAACAAATGTTTAAATTTCAACAAATGAAAACTTTTCTTAAAAAGTATAAATTATTTAAATTCAGTAAATAACAAACATAAAAGGAGAAATACATTTTAAAACAAATTTTAAAATTGAAAGTTGCTTAAATTTAAAAATAGATAATATACTAATAATCACACAAGAAACTGACAGTTATCAAGAAATTATTTCCAAAAATGGCTCTGAACTCAATTTTACAAACACGGTCTTTCAATCTTTCACAGGACAAATCACTCCCATGCTATAATAGCTTACTGCACAAAAAAATATATAGTTATCCTATTTACTTTACAGAGCTAGCAAAATCCCAATGTTGAAATTTGTACAATAGCCCGAAAGACCAATCTTGCTCACATAAAACTGTAAATTTCCTAAATAAAAGATTAATAAATCAAATTCTAATGAATTTCTCAGGAGGATGCATGGTTGCCCAACATTAAGTCTGCCATCACTATAGTGTAGCTTTTCTTTGATATTGTTTTTTATTATCCTAGCATTATTTCTACTATTTCAAAAAGGATTCCTGTTCATGGTGGTGTTTTTTTTTCCCCTCAGCTCTTTATCACATTTAATTTCTGCTCCAAAGTTACTAAGACTTGAACATGCTTTTCAACACTAGTTTTACCACCACCACTTAAGGAATGCCTATGAGAAAACACAATCAATGTGAATGTTAAAATAGTAACCAAAATTGCTCAGAGTGGTGCTGGGAAAGCACCTGGGTTTAACAGGATACTAACAAAAGATGATGGCGTGTCTGTTTATCAATTAAAGTGGTACTGCTTTGTGGCAAAAGCATAAGCAGTTTACAAACGAGACTGCCAGGTTTTGAAATTTTGCCATTCTTAGTAATTTTAGGGGGCTACAAGTATGAGTGTTTCTTCAAACTCTGAGAACAAAGTGAGCCTTTATTATTATTATTAGAGCAAATATTTTAGATCTATATAATTTAAGTCTACATAAAATGCAAGTATATTTTTTTATTTTTAAAAAATTAGTCTATCTGATTCTAAGAGTACAAAGATGGTTTAATGTTGGAAAATAATAAAATGTTAACATGTCAAATGAGAAAAACTATGTGAACATCTTAACAGATGCCCCAAATTCCAGAGCCATTTCTAATTCAAAGTTCTTAAAAGCTAAAAATAGACACTATCTTCCTAGATCAAGACTAACTCAGTCAACTTAAAATTAAAATATCATGGACACTGCCATTAAAATGAGAAACAAAACAAGAATGTCTACCATCGCTATCATTATTTAACATTATTCTAAACATTTCAGCCAGCAAAACATGCAATAAAAATGAAATAAAACTACTATAGGAAACATTATTATTCACAGATAAATGACAGCAAAGTTTCCTAAAAAACCCAGGAGAAATTACTTAAAAATGCACTAGGATTCAGTGACTAGATACCAGGAAAATACCAATTTATGGTCTGATAAGACTACAAGAAAATATTACCTCTCAAATCTCTCCAACCTATCTCCATCACTACTCCCTGGACCCTAGTTTGAGCGGCTATTACTGTTTGCCTGGATTACTGCATCAGGCTCCTCAATTAACTGGCTTCCCTGTTCAGACATCACATAGTATGGCCACAGTGATGTTTCTAAAACCAAATCTGATCATGTCATTCCTTTGCTTAGAAGCTTCTCGTAGCTTTCCACGATATTTAAAATAAAATTCAGAATCCTCACCGTGGCCTTATATATGCGGCTCTGTACAACCAGAGCTTTTATAAATGCCATTCTTGACACTACCCACACTGTCCTCCTTTTTGTTCCTCAAACACACTAAAGAGGCTTTGTGGTAACTATTCATTCTCCCTGGAATGCTCTTTCTTTGAATCTCACAAGGATGGCTCCTTCTAAAATGTCAATCACATATTATCTTAAATGTTACTTCTTCAAGAGATCTTTGATCATCCAATCTAAAGTCGCCACCCAGTCACTATCTCGTATCTATTTAAATTTCCTCCATAGAATCTAAAACTCATGACCTGATACTTTTCCCTGTACGTGTTCAGTATCTCCCCCAACTAATGTCACCTCCACGAGAACAAGAATTTTGTTTTAATAACTGCTCATCTCCAACACTTAACACATAAGAATCACTTTAAACATTTGGATTTTTCTTTTTCTTTTTTTTTTTTTTTGGAGATAGGGCCTTGCTTAGAGTGCAATGGTGTTATCCATAGTTCACTCCAACCTCAAACTCCTGAGTTCAAGCAATCCTCTGCTTCAGACTTCTGGGACTACTAGCTGGGAGTAGCTGGGACTGCAGGGGCATGCCACCATGTCCTGCTGATTTTTCTATTTTTTGCAAAGACAGGGTCTCTCTATGTTGCTCAGGCCAGTCTTGAACTCTTGGCCTCAAGTGATCCTCCCACCTCAGCCTCCCAAAGCACTCGGATTGCAGGCGAGAGCCGTCACATCACGCCAACATTTGGATTTTAATTGTCTGCCATTCTCAACAGACTCAAGGCTCCACAAAACCAAGCCTATTTTATTTATTGTTCTATCTCCAAGACTCTGGCACAGGGTATACATTCATACAGGATGGATGAATGAACGAACAAATCAATGAATGAATTTCTCCTTCCCTCCCTTTAATCCCTAAGTATTCTAGGATTCGGCAAACTTTTTTGGTGAGCCCAACACATTGTTGGCCTATATTGAGCTTGTAGCCAACTAATATTGTACTTAATCATTTTATATGAATTGTTATAAAATTAGATCTCCCTATTTCTACCCATTCCCCAAATTCTACACTCATGAGATTGACTTTTTAAGCTAAATGCAGAGTTTTAATGAAGTTTGATGGCCTTAGTGAAATTAACCTTTAAAATGCCTTTGTCAAAAAAAAACACAAGAAAGTAACAGGTTAAGAAAAATTATATCTTTTAAGTACTAATCCATAAACTGTGTAATAAGTAGCTGGCAGAGTCTCTAATGTGATATTAAAAAAAAATTTGAGGTACTAAAAAGTTTATCTTGTCAGTGTATAGACAAATGACCATTCTACGCCCAAACTTAACAAAGCCACAAAGGATTGCCTCTTAAGGATTTAAGCTAGATACTAAATGGCCAATTGATTACCCAAGAGTTACTCATTAAATATGACACAAAGTACATAGCTGCTAGTTTACAGGTACTCTAAGCATCTAATTACTTCAAACAAAAGGCTACATTTTACATTTTTTATATTTTGTTTTTATTCAAGAGTTTACTGACAGGCAGCACTTTAAAATTAGGCTTTTTAAATTAAAGGCCAAAACAAAAAAATTTTGCAAATATGACACTGCTAAAAGAATGATCGTCTTAATAATTTAAACCCTAAAATGTCCATTCTGTGGAGTTAAAGTCTTTATACATAGCATATGTAAGACTGACATCTTTTAAAATAAACCAAAAAACCACAGATGGTGGGTAAATTTGTCAATGAAGAGAAACACAGTTTCAGCCTTCCAGAGTATGAAAACCAGCAATTCACCCTGTGACAGAATATAAACTATGCTTCAGAATTTTGACTTTAAATTCTCTTTCTCCAGCATCAAATCAGCATATCTTTGTTGAAGTTCCTTTTCTCTTTCCTGTTGTCGCTGAACATCTTCTTTCAGACACTTTGAAGAGATGAAAATATTAAATAATTACTTTATATGTAAGTACACGGAAAAAAGTATCTATGAATAGTATTTTATCATCTTAGGAACAGCCGAGTTAATTCATGATTCTTGAGAGGTAAATATTCCCCAAAGAGAAACAAATATAGCAAATACTTCTGCCATAAAAACCAGTACTACAGCCATTCTTCGATTTGGTCATGTGATTATCATCTTCATCACAATCTATGTGGCTACCTCAAATAAACAAGCTATTCTTGTCCTATCAATACCTACAAATGCCTGTAAATAAGTCCTGACTGCCTATTACCACGGAGGGGCTCTCGTGCACATTTGGTAGATAAATCTAACCCAAACCTGGCCAAAGGAATTTGATGCTTTGGGATGGCTAGCTATGCTCCCCACATCCTAAGTTACAAAACAAAACGACGCTGGTTTAGTTTCCCCTCATAAAACTGCATAAATGAGATGTAATTAAGTTTCAGAGAGAAAAATGACAATGGTTACTTATTCCATCTCACAATATATCTCTATACAAAATAGAAAATGAGTAAAGGGAAGATCTTTGTATCCACCACTTGCCTGGTCTATCCATCAACACACAGATAATTCTAGACTAGAAAGTCAAAAACTTTAGGCTCTCACTGAAAAAAGCCTGACAGTATCAACTTCAGAATAGCCTGCACAGAAAAAGGAAAAAAAGGGAAAGCTCTGATAATTTTCTGCAGCTCTCTTTCTAAGCAACACTTCAAGGCAATATATAACATTACCTCTAGCCTCCGGGGAATAGCAGAATCTTCATGTTTCTTGAGTTCTTCAAAAGTACGTAGCTCTAAGTGAGCCTGTTCGATTTGGTCCCATAAGTCATTCAACTGTTTCATGAGCCCCATAGCACGAGACTGGTAACCCCCAAGCAAAATTTTCATCTTCTTTTCCATCTTTGCAGCTCTCTTGGCTTCTGTTGTCATATGGCCCCTGTTTATCTGGAGGGCAGGAAAAGATCACATCAGCAAACATGAGAAAAGCAAGCTATTAAATAACAGGGCTAGAAAGCTACCACTGGTTCACTACATGCCTCAAAGCGAAAATACACTAGAACTCCATATACTTCAACTATCATAACACAATTTAGGCTTAAGAGGGATTTATCTTGCCCCTGAAGGGTTTCACAGTAATTTATAATCTATTTATATAATAACTTAACCCATGATTCAATCTCAAAGCAGAACTGAAATTCACAGTATGGGAAAAAGTAACATCCACTTTCTGAAAATAGCTTCTGCTATCATTCATCTGCATTTATTTTGGGACTAGCAACAATCCATCTTCTTGATTTATATCTCAAAACTGCTCTTTTGGGAGTCTGTTCACACATCAAGTACCCCAACTTTTACAGTTTCCACCTGAGAGGCTGCATCCTAGCTCTAGATCACTAGACTCCTAGAACAAAGAGCTTGCCTGATTAAGGCATGCAAGACCAACCATGGTAGCTCGTGGCCTATAATCCTAGCACTCTGGGAGGCTGAGACAGGAGGATCCCTTTAAGGTCAGGAGTTGGAGACCAGCCTGAGCCAACAGCGAGACCCCACCTCTACCAAAAAATAGAAAAAATTAGCCAGGCATATTAGTACAGCCTATAGTCCCAGCTACTTGGAAGGCTGAGGCAGAAGGATCGCTTGAGCTCAGGAGTCTGAGGTTGCGGTAAGCTGTGATGACACCACGGCACTCTACCCAGGGCAACAGAGTCAGACTCTGTCTCAAAAAAATAAATAAATAAAATAAAATAAAAATTTAAAAAATCAGGCATGCAAGTACCTTCAAGGGCTATACCCTTCAAGAGTTGTGCATAGAAGGGCCTAAACAAGTAAAGTTCCACATTACTACCCAGAAGGGGTTTATAGTACAATTTTCCAGTGGCCACCTGACAGCCTGACCTCTAACTAACTTGCATCCAGGAACAAACAGTAGCCCTCAGGCAACCTGAGCAGGAACTTGGCACATCACAAGCCTTTCCTCCAGTCACTCGCTGATAAATCCAGGTCTACACATTCTTCCTAAGAGGAGTTCATCCATGTACCAAGTGCCACAATTTCTATAGCTACCACACAAGGGACTGTATCCTTAACATCCTAGCTCTGAAAGTTGATGAGGTTTTGCATTCCTGACTCTCCCTAGACCACATAAAACAAAAAGGTGGATATACAACAGGCCTACTTCCAGCAACTATCTCCCCAGGATCATGGGGTACCTATACTGACCACCAGTATAGGTATTTGCCACAGAGCCGGCTTAGTGCAGAGTGGGAGAATCAGGCACTCAGCTTCAACAATAGGACAGAAGGAACGACATACATCTAATACCTCAACCTTTCCAGCTACATCTAGAGGGCTAGCTGATCTTACTGATCTTACTAATCACCTTACTGATCACGGAGAACTGACAGGACATGGCACACCCTAATCTCCATGAGGCCACTAAAAACAGAGACAGCGGTCAGGACAAATGAAAAGATTTGAGAGGCACTTTAAAATCTTGGGCTGGATGGATTGGTGAAATCCTTCTCCTACACAAGGCCAGTCTGACAACACTGGGACAGGCAGCTGTCTTATCTAATGTACAGAAATTAACACAGCAAGTTAAAGAAGCTGAAGAAAGAGGATAATAAATTCTAAGTAAAAGCAAGCTGGGTGATTTGGAAATATGTGATCTACCCAATAGGGAATTCAAAATAATGGTCATAAAGATGCTCACTGGGGTCAGGGGAGCAATGCAAGAACCAACTGAAAACTTCAATGAAGAAACAAACAGAAGGTATAAAAAGCACCAAACTGAAACACATATCTGAAAAATACTATAACTGAAATGAGAAATTCAGTAGAGGGGTTCAACAGCAGACTAGATCAAGCAGAAGAAAAGGATCAGTGAACATGAAGACAAGTCACTGGAAATCATCCAACCTGAGGAGCAAAAAGAAAAAAGAATGAGGCCCAACACAGTGGCTCACACCTATAATCCTAGCACTCTGGAAGGCAGAGACAAGAGGATTGCTTGAGCTCAGGAGTTCAAGATCAGCCTAAGCAAGGGCGAGACCCCGTCTCTACTAAAAATAGAAAAATCACCCAGGCATCACAGCACACATCTATAGTCCCAGCTACTCAGGAGGCTGAGGCAAGAGAATTGCTTGAGCCCAAGAGTTTGAGGTTGCAGTGAGCTATAATGCCACTGTACTCTACCAATGACAGAATAAGACTCTGTCTCAAAAAAGAAAAAAAGAATGAAAAAAAGTAAAGATAGCTTAAGAGATTTATGAGACACAATCAAGCAGAACAACTTACACATTATTAGCATGCCAGGAGAAAAGAGAGAAAAGGACAGAAAACATACTCAAAAAATAATGGCAGAAAACTTCCCAAGCCTAGGGAAGGAAATAGAAAGCCAGATCTAGGAAGCCCAAAAGACACCAAATAAGATAAATCCTGCCATTTGCGACAACATGGATGGAACTGGAGAACATTATATTAAGTAAAATAAGCCAAGCACAGAAAGACAAATATCACATGTTCTTAATCACATGTGGGAGTTAAATATTAAAAACAATTGATCTCATAGAGACGGAGAATAGAATGATGGGTACCAGAGGCTGGGAAGGATAGCAGGAAGGGGTATTAAAGTGGGGATGGTTAATGGATGCAAAAATATAGTTAGATAAAATGAACAATATTTGATAGCAGAACAAAGTGACAATAATCAACAATACGTTAGGGTATACTTTAAAGTAACTAAAAGAATGGAACTGCACTGTTCCTAACACAAAGGAACATTAAATGCCTGAAGTGCTAGATACCCCAATTTGATTAATTCACATTGTGTATTGTGTACACATTGTGTAATGTGATACACATTGTGTATCAACCTGTATCAAAACATCACATGTATCCTACTTAATAAAAACATATGTAACTATTATGTACCCATAATTAAAGATTTTTTAATTAATTAAATCAAGCTCCTTTAAAACTATTCATTTCTTTAGCATTTTATAAAAGTTAAGCTTTTATTCCTCTGCAATTTGCTTGAGAAATAAATTCATAACTGTTAAGGTCCTTTATAAAGAAACCTATTTTCCTCTGATAACAATCAGAGTAAGTTCCATGGCAATGCTATGTGTCTTCTAAGAGTCAGGAAATACTGACTGAAGGCAGGCAGCACAGTACAGTGGCTAAGGAGTCACTCTTACTACCCAGCATTGCCATCCAGCTGTTTTGAGCTGATGAAAGTTATTTAAATTGTGTGTCTCTATTTCCCCACCAGTAAAATAGCAGTCAACTGCTAAAAGTTGTTACGAAGTTTAAATAAGATCATATGTGTAAAAGACCTCAGCCTCCCAGTGCCTGGCACAGAATAAGCAGTCAATAAATGACAGCTCTGATGACAATTATTATTTTACAGATACTAAGAGTTCAAACATTTACCTCTCCTCTTTAATAACCAAGGGACTAAGGATATGGCTTTAAAAGCTTCTTTAAAATTCCAACTTTAATAAAAGACTATATGGACCCCTTCCTGGAAACAGATCAAGGAAAAACAGCTCTTTCATCTTTTAAGTGAGCAGTTTGCCTCTTGAGGACCACGATACCAAACACCACATACTGGACCTCTGTCCTACAACATTATCAGAACATGGACTCATGGAGTTCCCCAATTCTATGGGAAGATTTCCTAACCCTGAAGTTCAAACTAGGTGAAGAAAGTACCCAAGTACATTTGACCCAGCAATTTCACTCTTAGTATTTCCTGACAGAAATGAAAACATAAATCCATATAAAAAGGTGCACATGAATGTTCACAGAACATTATTCATAATAGCCAAAAGGTAGAAACAACCCAAATATCCATTAAGTGATGAATGGGTAAACAAAATGTGGTATTATCCATACAATGAAATATTACTCAACCATAGAAAGAAATTAAGTACAAATACATGCTATAACATGGATGAACACTGAAAACACTGCATTAAGTACAAGAAGCCAGTCACAAAAGACCACCTATTAGTCCACTTATTTGAAATGTCTACAATAGGCAACTAGATACAGAAAGTGGATGGCTGCCTTACTGGTAGATTAAAGGCTGGGCAGGTGAGGGGGATGACTGCTAACAGTACAGGGTTTCTTTCTGGGGGGATAAAAATATTCTAATGATGGTTGTACAACTCTGTGAATTTACTAAAAACCAATTAAACTCTAAATGGTTGCCCTGTAAGGTATGTAATTTTTATCTCAATAGGCAATTATAAAAATAAAGTATCCAAGTAGTAGAAACATTACCTCCACGGGGTGGGGGTTGAGGGGAACTCCTTAACATCAATTAAATCTAAGCATTATTTCTCCCAGAAATCAAGAGCAATACCTTTCTGAGTCTAAGCTCTAGAAAAGTAGTGGAGTTAGATTTTTTTAAAAAGACAAAACTTCCACCTTACAAATTTTACAACACAATCAAGGAAAGAAGATGATAATCTCCATTTGCCCTCTCCCACTTCAAATATTCCTGGAGCATGTCTTTTTAAGGCAGTGGTTTTCAACCACGGCTAAACTTGAGAATTGCCTGTGGAGCTTTTAAAATCTACCAGCACCAGTGCCCTAACCCTACAGAATGATTTAAATGGCTTCAGACTGTTTTATCTTTAAAGCTTCGAGATGATTCTAATAGGCAATCAGGATAGAGAACTCTGTTTCAGCCCGACTCATTACGTAATATAGGTATCAGCTATTTTCTCAGCTATACCTACCAGAAAGTCCTCATTCCCCATAAGAAATGAACAACTAGGCCGGACACGCCTGTAATCCTAGCACTCTGGGAGGCCGAGGCGGGCAGATTGTTCAAGGTCAGGAGTTTGAAACCAGCCTGAGCAAGAGCGAGACCCTGTCTCTACTATAAATAGAAAGAAATTAATTGGCCAACTAATATATATAGAAAAAATTAGCCGGGCATGTTGACACATGCCTGTAGTCCCAGCTACTCAGGAGGCTGAGGCAGCAGAATCGAGCCCAGGAGATTGAGGTTGCTGTGAGCTAGGCTGACGCCACAGCACTCACTCTAGCCTGGGCAACAAAGTGAGACTCTGTCTCAAAAAAAAAACAAAAACAAGAAATGAACAACTAAATTCCTCAAGTTATATCAAGTTCGTTATACCAGTGGCCCCCAATCTTTTTGGCACTAGGGACAGGTTTCATGGAAGACAATTTTTCCATGGATGGAGGAGGGTGGTTTGGGGATGATTCAAGCGCATTACATTTATTGTGTATCAAACCTCTCTGCTAATGATAATCTGTATTTGCAGCCGCTCCCCAGCGCTAGCATCACCGCCTCAGCTCCACCTCGTATCATCAGGCATTAGATTCTCATAAGGAGTGCAACCTAGATCCCTCACATGCGCAGTTTACAGTAGGGTTCCTGCTCCTATGAGAATCTGATGCCACTCCAGATGCGAGCAATGGGGATCAATGGGGATCGGCCGTAGATACAGATGAAGCTTCCCTCACATGCCACTCACCTCCTGCTGTGCCTACCACCTAGTTCCTAACAGGCCACAGACTGGAACTGGTTGATGGCCTCGGGAGTTGGGGACCACGGCCTTATTCTATAATTCAGTATGTTCTAAGAATACCCACATTAGATACTCTAATCACATCTGGATTCAAATACACATTCCAAAACGTAAAAAGCAAAGAGTTTCAAATTAAGATAAAGTGATTTTTTAAAATTAGCCATACAAATTAATATTTTCATTGTTAAGACAACTCAATTAGATATACATTTCACTCCATGGATATTCAATTTATAATATGGTAACAGTATGCTCAGAAACTGTTTAATTATTAATAATTATCAAGGTATATTTAGTATTATTAGTACCCTGTATCTGGGAATTACCTTACCTCATACACTTGAGTCATTTATTATTCCCAAACCACCAGAGGTTTTAAAACTTCAAAGTTGTTAGCTTCCATTTAATATCAACCATTTTATTTCATTTAGTTCAACCTTTATAAAAGTCTTCTGGCTCAAATACTGTGCTAAGATTCCATGCAAGTATAGATATAAGTTGTACAAAAATTTAAGCACAGGAAAAAATTAATTTAGCTGAAGAACTCTATGAAGCTAATCATTAAACATACAAAAAAGAAACAGGATACAGCTTTTAATATTCAAGTTCAGCTTCGTTATCTTACACTTGCCACTTTATTATTAAAATATGAAGGAAGGTACCTGCATGTTTTATAAAATGCTCAACCTATGACTACTCAATATGCTTTAAGAGGAAAAATACAAAACTATAGTTTCTGGTCTTTTTCAAGCCAATAAATCTCAGGCATGAAATATATATGCTTATATAGGACAGAACTACCTTAAATCAGCCCCAATCCCCAACCCTAACACTCACATACACACACAAAAATAACACTGAAGTCCAAGAGAGTATAAAACCTTATTGTTTTATACTTCAGGTTGCTATAAGTTAGGCTGACACCATGACACTCTAGCCTGGGTGACAGAGTGAGACTCTGTTCCCCTTCCCCCAAAAAAACCTTTATTGTTTTTAAATACAAAGAATGAAGGAAAAAAAAAAAATCAGACTCTGATTTAATCAGATTAATATTTCTAAGTCCTTGGAAAAAAAAAAAAAGCATTAGCAACTACCCTGATGGACAACTATTTTGAACAAAACAATACTGGCTTAAGGAGTTTGTACTGCATTTTATAGCTGATTTACCACAAATTCTCAAAAAAAAGGCTTTTCAACTCACTCCATCTTAGAGTTTATTTACCAAAAGTTTTCAAAAAATGCTTTTCAAATCTTTATATGTACTTATAGACATACTTTAGAAGTTTCTTAAAACATTTAAGTTAATACTGGAACTAACATTACTTTGTCCTAATTACCAGAGAAACTTCTCAAACATGATTATAATGGAAGTTCAGAAGCCACTACACTGTGATTGAAATATTTATTGGCAGAAAATTTCCAATAATCAAAAGCAAAAAAAAAATTTCCAATAATCTTAAAAAAATGAAGTTCACTACCACTATTAGGAATTTAAAGTAAACCAACACTAGATACAATTAAAGCTGACTTTGTCCAATATGAAAGGGTAAAATTCAACTAAAAGCAAGAGATGAAAGAGAATATATCTACATATAAATGTGTAGGAAGACCCAACTGACAAATTTCATGCATCATAACTCTATAATATGATATCTGGAATTTGCTTCAAATAATCGTGGAAAGGGGGATAACAGGTGAAATAAATGTGACTATGATTTGATGATTTTATCATAGCTGGGTGATGATACATGGGGATTCATTATACTCATCATTCATTATAGTCTACTTTCGGGTATGTTTGAAAATTCCTGTAACAAAAGATTTTTTAAAAGTCAAATTCAGTACTGCATGTACTCTAAGGCTAATTATATTTTTAAAACTGTACACCACAAACCATGGAACATCAAGATAATGTAATATAATGAAGACATTAAAATTTACAAGTATGTCACCTATTTCCACACACCAAAATGCATACATGAAATGTTAAATTAAAATCCAATGATGTTAAATCCATTTACACTAACCAGAATCTGAGTTTTAAGCCTCAGTATAACAATCTCTCCCCTAAAATCAGCCCATGTTTCAAATTTCAGATATTAATCAAAATTTACAGAATATAAAAACTTAGTCACCCTGCTGTTCAAGGTGAAGTTACTTCTTAACATTGCATATTATCAAACCAAGTATAATCCAATTTAGGTAACCAAGGGTGATGCACACTTGAAGAGACGTGGAAGAGAATTGCAATTTACTAAAACTTGCTATTTGCTAGGCACACGGCATCTCATTTAATATTACATTATCTTAAACTCATATTTCCATTAAATAAAAACTATTACCCACCCAAATTTTATAGATAAGTATATATGAGACCCAGAGAGGCTAAGTAACTTTCCCTAGGCCACACAGCCACTAAACGATGCTATAGAGTGATGTCCTACTTGAAAGTCCAACACATTGCCATTTCATTGCTAATAAACCAAATGTCCTCCCTGCCTCAGCCCCTGAAATGCAAACATGCCTGAAGACATTCAAGCTGTGGGACTTAATGGCTTAATGCCACCAGACCCAGACTGCTCCCTGAAAAACAAATTATTCTAGACACATGTAAACAAGACCTTAATGAATGGATCTGCCCATCATTCTTTCCCTGATTTAGACATTTACCTGTATGTACCCACTTATAAGCATTTTATTTGATACCTCAGAAAAGATTTTACTTTTCTCAGTTTGTTATTTTTAAATTCCAAATTTGCTTATTCTTAACAAGCTATAAAGCCGTAGGAAAACAAACACCTCTCAGAAAAATTTTGTGGGGAAAAAAAAGGTGACATTTAACAACTTTTTAAGAAGGACAGAATATAACTAGCATTTAATTATTCAGAGATTTCACCAAAGCTAATCTTTGCCAAAGGCTTTAAATAACAGCAAATGATAATGTTTCTCTCCTTTTTAAAATCATATTTACAATATTATACTATCAAATGAAAAGTGTAGTATATGACGATCCCAGTGCAGCTTTATACCTTCATCCGCATATAGAAATAAAAAAAAAGTTATATGGAGGAGGAGGCAGGTGGGTTGGGGCGTGTGTGTTTACACCAAAATGTTTAAGGTGATTATGCCTGGATAGTAGGCTCCTTTTCTTCTTTATTTTTTCTATTTCTTTTAAATCTTCCATAAAACACAGATATTATTTTTAGAAAGACGCCTACAAATGTTATTTTTTTAAATGCATAGAAGAGAAACTGTCTAAAAAAGACTGGCCAGAGACCAATGGAAAACTGATGGTCCCCAAGAGATGAATCAGTAGAACCGTAAGTGTTTCTTCGGGTCATTACAAAAGGGAGCTCTATGGGACTTATAAAAGTGTAATTGTTACTTTCAAGCTAAGTTTGTTAAAGTTACTAAGCTTAAGTAATTCCAAAATAAACATATTATCCTTGGGTCTCCAATACTGTCTTCAGTTAAAGTCTGTTACAGTGAGGTTCAGAAACATTAAGAGCATCCCTCACTGAAACTCTTTGCTTGAGGAACCAGAATATAACCTTATACCACTGGAAAAATAGGTTTAAGGATACCCCAAATAAGTAGTCAATGGCAGCTCCACTTTCTAGTCCATCATTCAGCAGTATGATGCTGTAATAGTAAAGATGTGGTTCAAACACCAAAAAGTTTGCAAACAAAAGAGTACATGAATGACTCTCCTTTAATCATCATATTTCTCATTAGCATCAAGTTTTATCAGTGAACCCTCTCTACTATATTGATAAGATGCAGGTCCAAGTAAATGATTATTGCCACTTCTATGAGTTAGTAGCCATCAGACTGCATCCCTGCAAAACAAACTAATCAACAAGGCAAAACTTTATTTACTAAAATCCTTTCCAAGGACAGTAATACACTAATAAAGCAATGCAAAAGCAGTTTACTTCTGTATACGTTAGGAAGTGAAACACATAAAATGCATGAAATAAATTCAGCTCAGGTTGAGGCATAAGAGAAGCAACACAGTTGTAACAATGAGATCTCTGGTATGGCTCGTAGAGTTCTTGCTAGATACCACTACGAAATATGTCGGTGCCTTTAAGGGTCATGAAAAAAGAGAGTATTACAAAGTACTAGAAACTCCTCCTATCCCACAAGCTACCTCCCAGATCCCCAACCCCACAAAAGAGAACATAAGCATAAACCTGCTGAGATACTACAACATACAGCCCTCTACCCAGAATTGCCCACTAATGTAATTCTTACCCTAAGTTTTCACTCTTTAAAGTATTACGCACATTTTTCCTATGTAAAAATATCTGACTTTATAATGAAAATCACACAGAAAATAGGATACATTGTACAGCCAATTTTGCTGAAATATAACCTTTAGTTAAGTTAGCGGTCCTCATAAGAGTTCTACAAATACACTGAGAAGGATTTTAAATGTGTTATCTATGTTCTTTAAGTTACTTTACTTCCAAGAAGTCAAGGTTACATAGTATTTCTTGACTACAGTTGACTGCGCCAGTAAATCACAGAGAGAAGTAGTATTACTTCTGGACCTAGTTTCTACCTCTAAGGAAAGCCTTTCCATTTTTATAGCTAACATGACAAAATCTACTTTTCAGCCAAACTTCCTCAACACAGCAGTTTAGATACTATTTCAAATACTATTAAATTTAATGGCAGACCTAAATTCAGACTTACTTCCCTTTTACACCTACTGGAAATTATTTTACTCAAAATAATTATGTCTTCAGATGATTTGCTATTTCCACTTAAAGTAGAAACAAATTAGAACACTTCAAATTCTATTTGCACTTCCTAAATACAGTAATGACTCATTTATCTGGCATCATCAAAAAATGAATTTCTCCACAATAAGCATTTTCTAGATAACTGAAGCCCACAAGAGCAGAGAACTTGTCTGCCTTGTTCCTGTTGTATTCCCAGGATTTAGAACAGTGTCTGGTACATAGTAAATGCTCAGTAGCAGTCAATGAATGTGTGAATAAATAAAAGTACTAAAGCTTTTTTATCTTTAACCATTTGATAAACATTTTCCTACAAGAATTATAGCCATCTCTCTTTTTTAAAAAAAGCATGACACTGAACAGAAATGAAGCTATATTATTAATTTGGGTTATCACTATAAACAGCAATCACTCTACTCTCCTACCATACATCCGTAATGCCCCCAGACACTATTAAAATGCACAGGGCTTTTTGCCATCCTGTTGAAATGGCCTCAGCATGCTGTGCATTCATAACTTTTTGTTTTCTGATATTAGCTGTCATTGCTATGTTTGCTGTTGCTGTCTTATTTTACACACAAATATCTAGAAAGGTTCTAAAGTTAATTCTGCCTCAAAAGCAGAATAAAATACATGGACTTGGTTACAATTCAGAAGTCTTTTCCACTTACTTCTGAGCTATAACTACATTCTGATTCTATTTATTTAACAGGCTCCTCACACACACATACCCGCTACTACATTCTACATAAAATGTGAGATAGTTCTATTAGTTTTAAATAAGTATCTTAAGGATTTTCATTTAAGTGCTAAGTTTCAAATATTAATCATGAGTAATGGCTTAAAGACTAGCTCCAATATAAACCTCAGGGCATACTTTTTAAATCTATTTAGGAGATACCAGCCACAACAAAGCTGGATTTTATCTTGCTTGATAGGCTGTGATAGGGCCATAATTTAGATTCACTGTTCCAAAGTTCATGGCAACAAAAATCAAACACACTGGCAGCCCTGGTGTACTGTGCTTGTACAGAAAGGCATATCTCCCTGAACCTAAGATGGAAAGGATAATTTCAGTACAACATTTAGTTTATACAATATAACTGGAGTTCCTTCCACAACAAACTTTGAATAATGTTTATAATTTAGCAATCAACTGAAATGATGAAAGAATTACCACAATTGAAATAAAATATTTATGTATTTCAAACCAGTAGAACTGTATCTTCAAAAACTAAAATAAGCTAAGAGAAATCTACTTTTGATTTAGGGATGGATACAAATAAAATGTAGGTTTTGTTTATTTGGGTCTTTGAGATGCTTTTCTTCTTTTTAAAGACTTAATGAACTCCCATTTAAAATAAGCACGGTTTACTAAATTAAAGGACTTGATTAAGTATTCTTTAAAAGTAACTAGCTGGGTAAACAATAAAGTAAGTTATCCAGGAGTCAAGAAGAGAAAAATTACTTCAGACTGTTTTATGAATATTCTTCCAAAATCACCAATCCTTCAACAAAAATAGTTCAACGGAAGATTTCAGTTCCTGGTACTGAACTGAACAAAGAGAACCACATGTTTTTAATGGTTGTTCATAAACGACCCAAATAAATCTCTACAAGAACAGCAGTGGTTCTTCTGTATTTTTCCCTTCAAAACTCACAAGACCAACTCAAGATAGAAATAAAAATTACTGTACTTTATGGCACTACTCACTTTGTGACACATTTATTTGCTGTCATGAAAGTTAGAGCCTCAACAAAGTAAATGAGATTTAGAGAAAAACTTTTTTTAACATTTTAAACAGCACAAAATGTCCTTGCCATTCTCAGCAGAAAGAGTTTACCCTACCTCAAATGAGAAGATTTTCAAACTAAGTGAGAGACTTAAGTATTTATATATAAATGTTACAAGGAAGCTTTCCAAATAGCTTTCCAATCAATTATGATGCTGACCTTAGATCAGAATTACACTGCTAACTACCATTTATAAGAAATGAAGTCTACACAACATAAAATATAACAGAATTTAACCACTGATGTTCTAGTTTCCCTGACTTTGACTTTGAATTCAAACACAGAGCAACAGCACACCCTGCTGGAAGTCAGTAATACAACTAGAGTAATCAGCAGTACTGAACTGCTAAGATTTCACCTTAGATGAGAATTACTTCAGAACCAGTAATTTCCCACTAACTGGAAAAAAAGGGGGGGCTCACAGGCATTAACTATCAGGTGGCTGTACATGTGACCTTAAAGATTAAGACTGAGAATAACTCAAATTAAAAGATACTGCCTTTTCCAGCTGATTTCCCCAACCCCACACAGCCCCAACCAACCCAAATGATTTTACTATTTCTGATCTTAACCCTAAATAAAAAATATTTGCAAATCTGCTTTGTGTAAAGAGAAACTAATGATCACATAAAAGAGGAAACAAAGGGTATTTTCTGCATATGACTGCCTGAAGTCTTTCTTTTCCCCAACCCGTCTTGGCCTTAGTCCCTTAGGACCACCATTAAGAACCCACAAGGCAGCCTGGTGATCTAAGAATCACAATTTACATGCCACTGGCAAAATGCCTGCATAGATTCTAGAATTCAAAATATGCAGACTATATTAATTATATGTCATGAAATTGCATCTAGTATGTTTCAACATTTTCATACACATGGAAAATCATGGAAGCCATTGTCCAGGTAATCCAGCTCTGCCTTCTCTAACTCAAACTTACAGGAAACAGAGGATGTACACAAATCATATCCAAGTTTTATAAATGTGCTCTCTTGGCTACAGAATAAAACTCTGGTACCACTGAGATTCCTCCTTAGAGAAAACAGGCTATTTTAGTATTGATCTACATTGTTCTGAGTGACTAGTAGTAACTTCTTGGTTCCTTGCTCTCAGATCTAAAAGGTTCTGAATGACCTGTGGTCAGGTCAGCTTGCAGGGCACTCTTCAGTCATCAAAGCCAACAACTGCAAAAAACCAATGAACATGGCCAAGGAAGATCAAACACTTCAGTGTAGTTTTCTTCAATACTTGCAAAGATAACAAACACCTCAAGTCTCTTCTTCTGAAGTTGTCTACAGTGGTATTATGGTTCATTACTGCAATTAAAGTACATTTAAAATTAGAATTTTGAAAAGATACCAACCTCAAGCCTCTTTTCAAGAGATTCAATTCTGTCCTTTTTGCTAGCTAGATTAGCCCGTGTGTAGCGGCTCTGCCCAGGAAGATACAAAACTTGACTGTAGCATTCTTCCCATACTTGGTTATAAGCTTCACTTGAGAGTTCTCCATGGCTCATTCCTTGTTTTACCACTTCCATCTCCTGCACCAGAACATCTTGGGCCTGTTTACAATAATGATTTAATAAGTTTAAGTACTACAACTACTTGCCATCACCAAGAAGCTTAAAAAGATTAGTTTTTTTCCTTCCTTCCTTGCACCAAAGGCAAAGAGTTTTGGTTGGTTGTTTTCTAGAAGGCAGGGGAGGGGACAATACCTAATAAAAATCAATTAAAAAGTCTAAAAGTCAAGGCAGACTAATCTTAAAAAGTCAAGAATTCATGTTTCCCCAATAGTATAAACATCCTTTGCTATCACTAATTAAAAGAGCAACTACCATTTCTCAGGTATCTACTATGTGCCAGAAACTAGGTTTAAAAGTTTTACCTACATTATCTCCAAAGATCACAATCACCTTACTAAGTAATCAATATTAATCTCATTTTAAAGTTGATGAAAATAAGGTTCAGAAAGATTAAACAACTCATTCAAAACCACATCATGGCCAGGCACTGTGACTCATGCCTGTAATCCCAGCACTTTGGGAGGCTGAGGTGGGAAGACCATTTGAGGCCAGGAGTTTGAGACCAATCTGGAAAACATAGCAAGACCCTGCCTCTACAAAAAAATTTTAAAATTAGCCAGGTGCAGTGGCACTTGCCTACAGTCCTAGCTACTCAGGAAGTTGAGGCAGGATTGCACAAGCCCAAGAGTTTGAGGTTACAATAAGCCATGATTATGCCACTGCACTCCAGCCTGGGCAACAGAACGAGACCCTGTCTCTAAAATAAACATATCTAGCTTTTAAACCCACATTGTTAGTAAGCAGATGAGGCAGGATCCAAGCCAAATGGCACCAAAGCTTGAGTGCGCTCCTTCCACTTCACCATTCCATTTATACTCAGGACCTCACGGGACAATGAAGGGGAATCAGGAATCTTTTTTTTTTTATGACTTTCTTCTCATTTTTTACGACTTTCTTCTCTGGAATGTCCCTGATATTGCCAGAGAATGACACTGGCGTACAAATCAGATAATGATAGACCATAAGCCAGCTTTAACTTCACTACTAAAGAACAAATTTAAGATGACAGAATGAGAGGTATCGTTGGGCAGACCTGGATTCAAATCACAGCTTTACAACTGAGATAGCTGTCTGAACTTGCCTAACTTTATGATGCTGACCTTATATCAGATACGTTTGTTATTAAGTGAACAATGTATGTTAAAAAGCCTAGTCCAATGCCAGACACACAGAATTCTATGAGTGTATCTCATGAACTTTTTCCAACCCTCTGCTTCATGGCTTATGAAAAACTGGCAACCACCTTCTTTGCCTTATAGAAGGCTTCAATCTTCCCAGTAATACTGGAAAACAAACACACATCAAAATATATAAAATCAAGAGAAATGACCAATAGACCAAAAATTTTAACAACAACAACAAAAAACCAGAAAATCCTGTCTATAGACAATAAGGAATGGATACTTTAAAACAATACCTCTTAAGGGAAATAATGGTAACAAACCAATTTTGACATGCTTGATGAAACCTTGACACTTTATTAAGAGAAATCAATTTCACTCTGAAACTATACACAATAAATTTACAAGTTTGTTTCTTGTAATCATTAGGAAAGAATATGGCTAAGGTATCTTTAAACTATCCATAAATAATCTGCTAAATAAATAGCTGCTTCAAATTCTTTTTGGAACAAAAAGGAATATAAATGGATATATAAAATATGAGAGAATAAACTACTTTGTTTCAAATAATTTCAAAGCCATACTTTGAATTATTATTTTCAAAAACTGTATTAGAATTTATCCTCTATAGAACCTCTAACAGCAACAATGTGATCCTTGTTTCAGGTTTCCATACATATAATAAATTGAGGAAAATTTATTTCCTAAATTCCTTTTTCCCCTCATATTTTCACTCTAAAAAAAGGAAACTGTGCAAGTATCAATTTCGCAGCCTGATTCTCAACCCCAGTTCAATGATTAAATGTGCTCACCACAGAGCAGGCACTCAAGGGATGTCAGTTTCCCTATTGCACTTACCAAAAAATGTGTAACTCAAAGTTACTCAATCAGGGAAAAGCTGTTGAAATACAAATCTAAGCCCCCTTCCTTTCTCTATTTTCTAAAAAAAAGCCTATAATATGTACTACTTATGCAATAAGAAAATTAGAAAGTAAAAACCTAAGGTGTTGGGGAGAGAGGAAAAGTGCAGAAGAGAAGACAGGAAGGAAAGAATCTTGCTTGTTTTCTCCCACTGTGCAGCAGCCCATTCCAAATCAATGGGTCTATCACTGTTGCTCAGGGGGCTGAAGGCTAAAGAGAAAAACCTTTTTTTTTTTTTTTTTTGAGACAGGGTTTCACTTTGTTGCCCAGGCTGGAGTGAGTGTCATGGCTCAGCCTAGCTCACAGCAACCTCAAACTCCTGGACTCAAGCAATCCTCCTGCCTAAGCCTCCCAGTCCCAGTAGCTGGGACTACAGGCATGCGCCACCATGCCTGGCTAATTTTTTCTATATATATATATTAGTTGGCCAATTAATTTCTTTCTATTTATAGTAGAGATGGGGTCTCGCCCTTGCTCAGGCTGGTTTCGAACTCCTGACCTTGAGCAATCTACCCGCCTCGGCCTCCCAGAGTGCTGGGATTACAGGCATGAGCCACTGCACCCAGCCTGAGAAAAGGTTTTTTTTTTTTGAGACAGAGTCTCGCTTTGTTGCCCAGGCTAGAGTGAGTGCCGTGGCGTCAGCCTAGCTCACAGCAACCTCAAACTCCTGGGCTCAAGCAATCCTGCTGCCTCAGCCTCCCAAGTAGCTGGGACTACAGGCATGTGCCACCATGCCCGGCTAATTTTTTCTATATATATGTTAGTTGGCCAATTAATTTCTTTCTATTTATAGTAGAGATGGGGTCTTGCTCTTGCTCAGGCTGGTCTCGAACTCCTGAGCTCAAACGATCCGCCCACCTCGGCCTCCCAGAGAGCTAGGATTACAGGCTTGAGCCACCGCACCCGGCCCTGAGAAAAGGTTTTTAAGCTAATGACTACTCTCTGCTTCCACCTATGAAATCCACTATATTTTTTATACCATTGTAAAGATTTCTATTCACAATCAGCAATGTATTTGCTCTGTCAAAGCAGAAAGAAAAGAATGCATATGGAGGAAGAGGCGGGACATGGACTTTACATAAGAAATTGTTTCTTTTATGTCCTTATCCAAAAGAGTTGGGGGAAATCATGTGAAGGAAATAAATTCAGTAAAAAATATTTCCTTCCTCTGAATAAGGGAAAAGTTTAATCTATAAATAACATATGTTTATTATATTCCTATCTTTTCACATTAGTCTAAATAAGTGAGGTTTAAGTAATAAAGGCATTTTTATCGATTTAGACACAGCAGAGGTGAACACAGAAAATGACAACTATAGCAACTGTCAACCAAGCCAAAACACCACCCATGAAACAAAAATACCCTGCCACCAAAGCCAGTGTTTATCTGATAAAGGTTGACCGTGGAACATGGGGAAGCAGGTATTTAAAGCAGGTCCTTTTCATAACACTTAATATAAACATTTATCTCCTAACCATGTGTCAGTTGTTTATGAATACTAATGTGGCAAAATAAGTTCATATTTGTCCATGCTACACAGCATCAAACAAATACTTAAATCTCAACATAGAAATATGCCTGCTTAATCATACCTTTTTCAGCTCTTCTTTGGAGAACTTTTCATAAGGATTATGTTCCAGATAGGTAATGTGCTCTGAATTATTGGTACCAAATCCTACAGTTTTTCCTTTTTTATTTCCAGATGGTTCATAAGGGTGATACAGAAGGTCATAATGAAGCATTGTGATCATTTCTTTCTTGATTAGTTCTTCACTTTTCTGTAAATCTGTTAGAGGTGGTTCTACATTTAAGGGTCTTAGAATAGTTTCATTCACCTAAAATTTTAAAACAAATACAATTACCAAACTATCATTGCAATATGCTAATGTTATTACCTGTTACAACATGGATTACATAGCAGTTTTACATTTTCAAAAACAATTTTTTTTTCCCTTCTAAATTTGTACTGGTACCAGTGAAAACATTTTAAAGATTAAATTTGGGAACTACTTCACTGTATTCCAGAAAGTAAATGACATTTTGTTTTACAGTCTTTATGAATGATGTAAAAGCATCAATATATATAAAAAGAAACTTAAAACTTCCTAAAGCTAAGCATAAGAAATTCTAACACTTACTTCTGATGGTCTTGGCAGTTCTTTCTGGACAGCTTTGTGCATTCGTTTCATTTCCTTTACACGCTCTGCTTCTCGTATGGCCTAAAAAATGATTTTTATATCCATTATTGCAGCTTTACAGTATTTGACACCTCTCAGGAAAGTGGAAAAGACTTTAGGCTGTAAGATCATGTATATTCGAGAGCTACAGCTGTAGAAATCTGTTCAAGTTTGTAGAAAGGTAATATTAAAGCCAAAGAAATTAATCAGTCTATTCATTCTCATTACAACAGAAACTAAGAATACTTAGAGATTCTTACAACACAACTCTTTTCTTTTTACCCCAAAGCTACTGACTTTTAATTCAAAAAGCTAGCCAATAAATGTATTCTTTACTGATTCTTAAATTATGAATAATGTGGGTTAACAATAAAATCTCATGCCATTTCTTAAAGTAAATGTAACTCAAAAGTAGGTGAGAACTAAACAGAAAAAGAATCAACCTCTGTACCCCACCAAAAAGCACATGGCTTCCCTCTAAAGTATGACTTCATTGATGTCATTCTCACTCCAGTCCCAGGATTAAAGCTTCCCAAAATCATCCAGAAATGGAGTGTAGCAAGACTTACTGAAAAGGGTCACATAATTTCAGTGCTAATTCAAAATTTACCAGTCACAAGACCCAGGAAAGTTAGCTGAATTCATCTGAGCCTGTTTCCTCATTTCTAAAATGGAGCTACTGGTTGAGTATCCCTTATCTGAAATGCTTGGGACCAGAATTATACAGAATTTTGGATTTTTTCAGATTTTGAAACAGTTGTATTATACTTACCGGTTAGGCATTCTGAATCTGAAAATCTGAAATCCAAAACGCTCCAGTGAACATTTCCTTTGAGCATCATAATGGCATTCAATAAGTTTCAGATTCTGGAGTATTTCAGATTTCGATTTTTGGACTAGGGATGCTCAACCTGTAATACCTACTCCTATTTACATCGTTAGGCTGTTGTGTGCAAATGAGAAAGTAATTTAACTATAAGATGTATCAGTACAAGATGTTACTAATGCTACTAATATTATACTGACACACTCTCTAAATTTCCAAATCTACAGTTTTTACTGCTTTGCGCTGACTTAAAACCATTTACTCAACCAGTCCAAGATATACTTGTTTTTGAGACTAACCAATAACATCTTTTCTTTGCTAGACTGAGGCAATGTCTAAAAGATTTCCTGTATTTTTGAGAAGCACAATAAATTTAACAAAATATCTAAATTCCCATATACATATATATTTTAAGAATGCCCATCAAGATATTATGAGTTTATTATTAATTATGTGAGTATATTAGTGACATAATAATTTACGTTAGGGTAATTTTTTTTAAATATTAAAAAAACTTATAAGTGGAGATCTTGAGACATAAAAAATAAAGCCGTTCTTTATTTTTTGAACCTACGGATACATTCAGCCAAACTTGCACTTCTTTCTAGCACAGTTACCCACCTGCTTTCGAGCATCCACATCAGCAGCATCTTCAACATAAGTATCATCTGCTTCACGGTCTTCCAGCTCCTTCTCGGCATTTTCTGGTAGAACAATTTCAAAATCATTCTTAGGGGCAGGAAGGCCCAACAATCCTAAACGGAGATGTTCACGAGATTCCCTTTCCTGTAGAAAAGAATTGGTCCTTCTCAGTTTACACACATTAAAATATTCAACCAATATTATATGAGTCTCTAAAAAATAATTAGCCTAATAGTAATTCTAGAAATATAATCCCTGACTTCAGAGCTAAGTCAAGTTTTCTGTTTATTTTCTATCTCCCTTTCTTCCCTACATTAAAACCAATCATAAACTTTGACTAGGGATCAAAAAATGAAGCTACTCTGGGATATTCCAATAGAAGGTTGGAGCAGGGGCAGAAAAAAGACCACTAGGATTTTCATTTAAAGGGATACATTTCTGACACTGAAATTTAATACCAAATGAAAAGAACAGGTTCAAAAGTTACTTTGTCCTTTGACTAATAAACCTTAATCTGAAAGATGCCGAAATTTATGTGTTTATTTTTAACGGAAATACTAAAGTATATGTAGATAAAAGAAAAGGAGTCTGTAGGTCCCAAAGAAACTACCTGGGACCCAGAGTTTTCCACAGTACATCTTTGGCTCACCTTTCCAGTCTCATTTCCCACTACTCCTTACACTATGATAGGTGTGAGAACCAGAAGAGTTGCTATGTCCAACACATCTTCGTGCTTACTCATATTGTGGCTTCCATCTGGGACAGCACCCACCCTCCTTCTGAGTATACCTCTTCAATGACACCTTTCCTGATACCCAAAAATGCAATTATTTCTTTCTTTAACCACCCTAAGCATGCTGGTATTACTCAAAAGGCTCATTCTGTTCTGATACTACAGTGATTTTCGGTCTTGGCTTAGTACTGCCAATCTACCCAGAATATAAACTTCTTTAGGACAAAGGACATCTTTATTCAACTTTAGATTCCCTAAATTGTTCAGATGCATGCTTTGCACACATTAGGTTCTTAAGAGTTGGCATTAGTTGATATCAATTTGGGCATTAAAAATATATATGAATTAACCAAATCAATACATGAAGTTAAAATTAATTTGTAATCCGAAGTCAATTATCATTGAAACTTCATTAAAAAAATTCACAATTTCTGTGTCATAAGATAATAAGGCCCAATAGGGAAATAATGAAAATGATAACAGGGGCAGAAGCAAGAACTGTAACTTTTAAAATTACCTTTCTGTACCACTCTAGAAAATATACAAAAGAAAGCTTCACTGAAATCAGCAACATCAAATTAACTTGGCTTTGAGATCCAGACTGTCCTTCTAAATGTATGAAGCAAACAGAGTAATTCAAGTCTCAAAATCTAATTTATAAGGCATTTGAAACTCAAAATGTTATTTATAGAAATGGAAAGAAAAAATTAAATACATCATTCAAGAAAGAATAAATGATAAAAATTAAAATCAAAAGAGATACAAGTAGCATTACTTTCAGCATTATGTATTCACAAACATAGTAAGCATAAGAAAAAGTTAGTTTTTTGAGCCCAAAAGGTTTCCCCTTCTCATCAAGTCTTACAAATACTTTTCCTTTTCTGGCATCCATTGGTGTACAGATTCTTAAAGGATATGTGATATGCACTGACACGGGGGAAAATTTTGACACCCAGGAGATACAAAAAAATTTTTTTTAGTATGAAACGGGAACTGACACTTACCATCTGCTTCACATAAGTAGGATCACTGTAGTCTGCCATTCCATCCTCAGGATTAATGTTTAACTTGTCTCGAAGAGGAGTTCTACCTGGGGTGGAGTTAGTAACTGGTTTAGGAGTTGTTCCACTCCGGGGTGTTAGGCCTTCAGCTCCATTAGAAGGAGTCCTAGAAAAACAGAAATCCCGATTAATAAAAGTGCCGCTTATATTTGGATTTTACTTTCAAATGTTTTTCACATAATTTTACAGGAAATATACAAAATAAGAGAGAAATAAAGATTCCAAAAATTCTGTCTAGCTGGTTTTAAGTTAGATCTCTAGGTAAAAATAAAGGTTTGGTCTAGCTAGCATAATATTTACACATAGTATTTTTATTTTATTGGCTTCTAATAATCATGACATTTAATATTTTCTTACATTTCTAAACTAGGTCTACCAAACATTATTTCAAGCTTTTCTTAATGCATTAGGGTGACTAAGAACAAGCAGCAGGCAGGGAGGTTGGCTGCCACACTCAGTGACCTCAGATGGCACTTTCTGAGTTCAGGCTCTTCATCTTATCATTTGTCTCCTCCCTCTCTGTCAAGCTGTTGGTATCACATCATTATCGGTGTCATTATCAGTGTGCACACTTTAAGTAGCTCCTCCCTTTACATTTTGTTTTGAAACCAAACACCACACACTTCTAGAATCATACCTAAATATGAATAAGTTCTGAGTGAGGGTTAAGAGACTCTCCTAGGAATAAAATCTATAAATTTTGCAACAGCCTATATTTTAATTATTCAAAACCTTTTTTGGGGGGTGGTGAGGGAGAGTTTCTTACTTCCTGTGTCTTGGTGTGTTCCAGACTAGTGTGCTACCAGACAGCTGTTCCCATAGGTGAGGTGTTACCGTGTAAGACATGGTCCCTGCCCCGAAGGAGCTTACAATCTAGTTGAGAGATAAGACATATCTCAGTATGCGTGGGGGACTGGTTCCAGGAGCCACCTTGGATACAAAAATCTGGAGACACTCAAGTTCCTTATATAAAATGGCATGGTATTTGCATATAACTTATGTACAATCTCCCATATACTTTAACACATTGCCACACTAGAAAAAAAATTTTCCCTGGGGCCACAGTGTTTTATTACACAAGTAGAATAAAACAATTCAAAACAAAATGATTCTAATTTAATGTAAAATCTGTTATTTTGTTTGTTTGTTTCTGTGTTTTCTGTGTGCGAGTTATATGCAACTTGAAAAATAGTTCATGCGGCTCGCTAGATGAAGAGATATAGTTACATATGCTTCACAAGGCCCCGGGCTCAAAACTAGCGTGAGTTAAATACAATTCGCCAGGCAGTTAATGTGTTAAATCATCTCTAGATTACTTATAGTATCCAATACAATGTAAATGCTGTGGAAAGAGTTGTTATACTGTATTTTTATTTGTATTATTTTTTATCACTGTACTGTTATTTTTTATTTTTTGAATACTTCTGAACTGCAGTTGGTTGAATCCACTGATGCGAAACCAGAAGATACAGAGGGCCAACTGAACACAGGAAAAGAAGGATTAGGCTCTCCTACAAGCTCCACAAGAAATGTTAAATGTTAAATAAAGACTGGATGCCAATGGGTCTGGATTCTGCTATCAAGTACAGCTGGAACAGTCTGAGATGCTTTCAATACTAAACAACCAGTAAGAGGATATATCTTAACACTTAAAAGCAAATCTCAAATATTCCAACCCTTAAAAATTCAAATTCCATTTTAACATGATTTTTTATAACATTTGTATTTTAAAGATTCTTCTTAAAAGACAGTAGCTTAAAACAAAACAAAAAAAATTGTGAATAAATACTGATTCTAACTTAATGATATGCATGCGGAAGTGCTCAGGGATGAAATGGACTGATGGGAACTTACTTCGACATGCATTAAAAATAACATGGATTAATAGATGGATGGATCTACGATAAAGCAAATACAATAAAACAATAACAATCATAGAAACTAAGTGGTGAATAGACGGATGTTCACTTTACCATTTGTCAACTTAAACGACTAAGAGACTGGCTCTCCAAAACAAAGAGTTTACTTGGGAATAGCAAGGGATTGCAATTCAGGATATGCATGCTATGGCAGACCATAGGTACATCCAAGGGGGCTGGGGCAAGAGGAAGCTTTTAAAGACGAAAGGAAGAATCCGTGTACGCTGTTTTGAAATGAAGACAACTGGTTACTGAGGCTTATCACAGGAGGTGGCATTTGCTCATCACTAATACAGGTTGAGTATCCCTTATCCGAAATGTTATAACCAGAAGAGTTTTGTATTTTGGAATATGTGCATTATACTCACCGGTTGAGCATCCCAAATCCCAAAATCCAAAATCATGTTGGTACTCAAAAAGTTTTGGATTTTGGATTATATAAAAATGTTTATAATTTTTATAAAATTCACCTAGTGATCATCAAAAATGGATCAGGATCTACCCTTTAAAAACAAATATAAAGTATTCAGAAACAAGGTGGCCGGGCGCGGTGGCTCAAGCCTGTAATCCTAGCTCTCTGGGAGGCCGAGGTGGGCGGATCATTTGAGCTCAGGAGTTCGAGACTAGCCTGAGCAAGAGCGAGACCCCATCTCTACTATAAATAGAAAGAAATTAATTGGCCAACTAA
>VSMD01097309.1:0-16028 GCA_008750895.1 Mirza zaza
AGAGTGCTAGGATTACAGGCGTGAACAACTGCGCCTGGCCAATATAAACTTTTATTTGGGGGTTTTATGTTAATGCAGCCTATGCAGCCTATCCTAACTAACACCATGCTATAATAATAAGGCAATAGGCCGGGTGCGGTGGCTCACGCCGGTAATCCTAGCTCTGGGAGGCTGAGGTGGGAGGATTGCTTGAGTTCTAGGAGTTCGAGACCAGCCTGAGCAAGAGCAAGACCCCCGTCTTTACTAAAAATAGAAAATATTAGCCAGTCAACTAAAAATGAAACAAAAAATTAGCCAGGCGTGGTGGTGCATGCCTGTAGTCCCAGCTACTTGGGAGGCTGAGGCAGGAGGATCACTTGAGCCCAGGAATTTGAGGTTGCTATAAGCTAGGCTGACGCCACGGCACTCTAGCCTGGGCAACAAAGCAAGACATTTTTTTGTCTCCAAAAAATAAAATAATAATAGAATATATACTCATCCCATCAGGTATATATACATAGACATATATATGAGATGTCCCAAGGAGTGGTTCAGTCAATTCCTTTTATATTATAAAGAACATAAAAGTTCAGTTTGTGCTGTTCTTGGGCAAAGATGTCATAAGCACAAGTTTGTGTCTGGCTTGGTCAGTGGAAGTATGTTCACCTAGAAAGCTGGGGGAAATCTCTCACCTGGAGTTGACAGACATCCAGGCCCTCTGCACTAGTTCACGTCAGCTGCTGAGGTTTTACTTCATGTGATCTCTGCATCAGTCTCAGCAGGGAGACAGCCCCATCCTTCCTCATCTCAAACTCTCCACGGACACTCAGCATTCTAACAGGGAGGACCCATGAGATGCTCTCGGATGGAGGCAATGCAGGAAACCTGTTCTGTGGGGAGCGCAGCTGTTACAAAACATCTCAAAGCAGTAGGTTTTGCATGTTTGCTTATTGCTACGTCCATTCCCCAAACAGCTCAAACATGCACATATTTGCTGCTTAACTTCTGCTAAAGCCATCAGAGCAATTGATTCTATTGACTGCTCAGAGACCAAAACCTCCCTGCAGCCCTAGAGGCTGCCCAATTGCAGACGGCAGAACAGTGGTGCTTTCCCTAGAAACCACACTGTCTTTGTCCAGGGCTGGTAAGAAAGCCTAGTTATCTTCGAGGTCTTGGGCTTCAAATTACCTCTGCTGCATGCCTGGTCACCGCCCCTCTCGGGATACGGCTTTATTCTAATGCCTTTAGACCAGTGAGAAGGATCCCAAGGGAGTGCTGGGCACTTTATTCCTCCACTTAACAAAGACTACCCTCC
The DNA here is from genome assembly GCA_008750895.1 of Mirza zaza. Classification (NCBI taxonomy): domain Eukaryota; kingdom Metazoa; phylum Chordata; class Mammalia; order Primates; family Cheirogaleidae; genus Mirza; species Mirza zaza. Next base: position 1,295 of record VSMD01097309.1, read on the forward strand.
TTCGGACTAGTTAGTTGGCTTTGATCCACGGCAGAGAATCCTGCCTAGTGGACACCTCTGGCCGATGGCCATACAGGCCAAGGGAGGAACCATGAATACAGTGGGAAATCTGTCAGCACAACAGAGCGAAATCTGAAAGCTCCCCATCCTACTGAAAGCTGCTAAGTGCCGCTGTAGTGTTAGCTTCAAATAAATGGTACTGACCTTCAGAAAGAGAAAGTATTAATATACTTTCTGGCCAGGGATAGTAGCTCATGCCTGTAATCCTAGCACTTTGAGAGGCTAAAGCAGGAGGATTGTTTGAGGCCAGGAGTTTGAGGTTGCTGTGAGCTATGATCGCACAACTGCATTCCAGCCTGGGCAACAGAGTGAGAACCTGTCTCAAAAAAAAAAAAAAAAAATGTATAAACACACACACATATACTTTCTATAGGTGTTATTGCACTGAAAATTGGTAACCTGAAGAATAAAGATACTTTAACTATTTTTAATTGTTGCTTCCTAAGATAAAGGCTTTTAAATCATAAAACTAATATGTGCTTATTATAGTAAATTTGCAAAGCACAGGAAAGTATATACAATGGTTTAAAAACACTTAGCTTCTGCCTTGTGACAGAGTTACCTAAGTACAAGTTTATCCCTACCCTTTATATTATATGCTTCTTGAGGGAAGAAATCGTAGCATTCCTTCACCTTTTATGCCTCACAACGCCTGGCACAAACATCGTTTGAGAATGAATGTAATAACATTCAATGAATTTAGGAAAGTTGTTGTTCTTAATACCTTTGTGGATCAGACTCTCTAAGGTTGAAACAAAATAAAAAATATACCTGCATCTTGTACCATCCTGGAATAAATAATAGAGAGGGCCAAGAAAAAAATCCCAAAACCTCAAAAAACCTTACACTCAGGTAGAGTGAAGCATAAGACTATGGACTCTGAAGTCACACAGACGTGGTCTGGAATCCATCTCTGATCATTACTAGCAGTGTGTCCACAGGCAAGTTGTTTAAACATCCCGAGTCTCTGGTTTGATAGGGGCTTTGTTCTGAATTGCCCTCACTCCTGGACATATGCTGATGGAGTGATTGCTACCTGACGAGTTGATAATTGCCCTAGTAGGGCGACCAACCATCTAGTCTGCCTGGAACTGTACCAATTTTAGCATTGACATTCCCATGCCTCAGGAAACTCCTCTATCTTAGGCTAACCATGATGGTTAGTCACCCTACAGAAAAGTTGGACACATCACATACTGGCTTTTAACGCTTCTGTGTAGAAGCAAAACATAACATTTCTGCTCGTTTCAGTGACCCAAACAAGTCACATGGCTGCAGAGAACTCCAAGGAGTGGGGAAGTACCATTCTACAATGTCCTAGGGAGGACACCTGGAAATATTTGGTCACCAGCTCTAAAGACCACTACACCTGCCCTCTTCTTCCTGCCTCCATCTGGATTTATAGTCTCCCTCAGGTGACATTCAGCTCTAGCACCTGATCCTAGCACATTTCTTATCAAAAGACTTTCATTCCCCATGCTGTTCTTGAAGAACAGCATTGGCAGTAAGTTGGGCAGTAGACACCAAAGACAGAATCAGCTTCTCCCTCAGTGATATTCATTCATTTATTGATTGATTAGTGGATTTATTTATTAGACAAATGCTGATTGAACCTCTATTATGCTGGAAATGCACTATGTGATATGATGTGACCTTCAGTACAAAATATATAAATCCAGGAAAGAGTGAGCTGATACTATCAAGGTTTTACTACATTATTTATAGATCTTATTTCCTCTATTAAATTATTTTGTGAACAACTTGGTATTTTCTCTCCTGCCTCTTTACAACACTCACCAAAGACTGAATTTATAGGCATAAAGTAGGTAATATTATTATATTAAAGTGATCAAACTAATAAGCTCATACCTGTTTAGCCAAAGAGCACTGCCCACCTATGCTTCCTGGTTTAGGTGCTGGGTTTGGAAAATGTCATAGGACTTAAAATTGGGAAATTGCGATGTCCTCACATATTTGCTAGTACCTGCAGCTTGACTTTATGCCATAAGTGTGGGGAGGAAATGGGGAAATACAGGCCAAAGGATACAAAGTAGTAAATATGTAGGATAAACAAGTCTAGAGATCTTATGTACCTCATGAGGACTATAGTTAATAAATTTATATTGTATTAGGGATTTTTATTAACTAAGTAGATTTTAGCTGCTTTTGTTACAACATATACAAAATAGTAGCTACCTGAGATGAGAGATACATTCATTTGCTTCACTATTTTACTATCAATATGTATCCCATAACATCATGTTGTAAATCTCAAATATACACAATTTATTTATTCTAAAAATAAAGATAAAAATAATTTTTGAAAAGAAAATAAACATTTATGATTTAAAATACAGAAAGATGAGAAGTAATTTTCCTTCCCCTGGATGATCTCCAGTCCTGCAGCTCTGCTTATGAGAGACTAGTTCCAGTTTCTTGTGTATACCTCTAGGGATATTTGTCATAGATAGCAACTGTAAGTGGTGTGTGTGTGTGTGTGTGCATATCTGTCTGTCTCCATCTCTTTTAAAAAAGTATTAATGATAGCATGTTATATACACTATTTTGCAATGTTTAAAAAATATATATGCAGTTTTGCAATCTATTTTTTTTTTTCATTTTAAGACTATATCTTGGCTAGGTGAGTGGCTCATGCCTGTAATCCTAGCACTTTGGGAGGCCAGGGCAGGAGGATTGCTTGAGGTCAGGAGTTTGAGACCAGCCTAGGCAACATAGTGAGACTCTGTCTCTACAAAAAATAGGAAAATTATTCAGATGTGGTAGCACATGCCACCAAGCTACTCAGGAGGCTGAGGCAGGAAGATCACTTGAACCCAAAAGTTTGAGTTGCAGTAAGCAATGATTGAGCCATTGCACTCTACCCCGGGCAATAGAGCAAGACCCCCTCCCCCAGTTCCCAAAAAACCCAAAAACCCCAACTGCAAGAATATATCTTGAGGATAGTTTTATATTAACATATTTAAATCTGCATTATTCTTTTTTATGAATCTACATTACCCTATTGCAATGATATAGCATAAATTATTTAACCAGTCTCCTACAGATAGATGATTACCATTTTTTTCTTTTGTCATTATAAGCAATTCCAACAGCGAAGTCAAACAGAACTATTGGAGAAATTCATTAAGGTGAAATTGTTGGATGACAGATTATGTCCAATTTTCATTTTGACCAAAACTGGCAAACTCCCTGGTAATTTCTAGAGGCAATATAATATAGCAAGGGTTCTCCTTTCAGAATGCTTGGGTTTGACTATTGGCTTAGCCACTTACTAGCTGTGTAACCTGGGGTAAATTACTTAACAATTCTGTGCCTCAATTTCCTTATTCATAAAATGGGGGAGAACGGTAGTTGTTTCTTCACAGCGTTCTTATGAGGTTTAAATGAGAGAATATATGTGAAATAGTATAACACCTGAAACAAAGCAATTCCTGGGTAACTCTGACACAAAACAGAACATTAAAAGTCAGAACAAGACAAGTAGAATCTCTGAGACAATGGTGGGTGACTCAGGTTATCCCATTTTGGCTTGGGCCCCTGCTTCCACACGGTACTTCCGCATGTTGTTTCCAACTGAGGCTACATACGTAGGATGCACGGATGGGGCCTGTGTACGTGCGGGGCACGGTATGTCTAAGCAGGAGTCCTCACACTTTTTAAACAGGGGGCCAGTTCACTGTCCCTCAGACTGTTGATGGGCCAGACAATAGTTTTAAAAAAAAACTATGAACAAATTCTTATGCACACTGCACATATCTTATTTTGAAGTAAAAAACCAAATGGGCAAAAACACCTGCATGTTCTAAGGGGTCTGGTCATTTCACTAGGATCAGATGAGGTCATATTGGAGTAGGGTGGCCCTTAATCAAGCATGACTGGCATTTATTTAAGAAGATGGCCATGTGAAGATACAGAGACAGAGGGAGAACATCACCTGAAGATAGAGACAGAGACTGGAGTGATGTATCTCTAAACCAAGGAACGCCAATGGTTGCCTGCCATTGCCAGAGTCTAGGAAAGAGGCATGGAACAGTTTCTCCCTTACAGACCTCAAAAAGAACCAACCCTGCCAATACCTTGACTTTGGACCTCTAGCTTCTAGAACTGTGAAAGTACACATTTCTGTTATTTTAAGCCACCTGGTTTGTGATACTTTGTTATGGCAGCCTAGGAAACAAATACAAGGCTGGACAGCCCTTTCTGAGCCTGGGTTCCATGGAGAGATTCATAGCAAAGGCTTTGACCAGCATCCTGGTTCCATCACCATTGTCCCATGCAGCCAGTCTTACCAATCCCAACCCTGGACAGGACACACCATCTAACTTCTGTGTTCCTGTCCCTAGGCTGTCAAAGTGACAGTAAAATTAGATGAATTGGTCATGCTGCAAAGTCATTGTCTCCAACCACAACTTGACTTTCTCTGAGCCTAAGTTATCATAGAGATTCTCAACTGGTAGGGTGAGAAGAGCTCATGATTTGAAATAAAAACTTTGCCTTTTTACTACATTTGAAATTTATTTAATTTCTAAAAACATTAGACAATTTTTATGTTTTGCATAGGAGCATAAAGGTGGACGACATTTCGCTTTGTGCAGTGTCACTTGACTGAGGTTGGTAAGTAGGAAAACTTGGATTTGAATCCAGGTCTGCCTGACTCCAGAAACTGTTCTCTCCATCCTGTTCCACACCAGCTTCTTGTCTCCTCACTCCACTAAAACTCCTCTTTAAATGGTCACCAAGGGCCATTTAGTTGCCAAATATGTTTTTTCCTCATTCTTTGTTTTCATATCTTCTGTAGCACCAGTAACTGGAGACTTCCTTCTCTTTCTTGAAATTGTCTCTTTTTTCTGCATGGCTGCTTTTCTCGGCTGATCCTCTCATCGACTGTTTCTCCTATGCCTCTACTTTCTTCTCTCTTTCCCTAGTATGGGTGTACCCCAAGGTCATCCTGGGCCATCTTTTGACCCAATCACTGCTCTCTCTTGGTCATTTAATCCAATCTCCTGCCATCTATTGATATAATCTTTCAGGGCATCTGAAAATCTTTCTGGCCCTGGGCTTTTCTCTGAAATTTCACATTCCTAGCTGCCTCCTAGACATCACTGCCTGATTGTCTCACTACTTTCAATTCAATATGATAACAAATAAACTCATCAACTTTCTCCTGCTAGAAATGCTGGCTCCTTACTTTTATCTTCCCATCTAGTGAAGTCAGAGATTTCTCCCTTTGTCTTGTCTTCCACCTGCAATCCATGGCAAGTTCAGGCAGTTCTGACCACCCCAATGTCTCCTATCTCTTCTCTTAGTTCCCACCACCACCTTTTCCTTCATTACTCTCACCATCTAAATGGATCAGTACAGTGCCAGGCATCTGATGGAAACTCAGCAAATGGCAGCTATTGTTAGTACACCCATCTTTCTTCCTTCTAACGTATGTCATACCTTGTGGCCAAACCAGTTCTAAAATCATGGTTGTGAGCATGCCACTTTCCTGCTTAGAAGCCTTCAGTGGCTTCCTACTGCCCAAAGTATAAAGTCCAAACTCATTGCCTGATATGAATCCTGTACATAACCCCCACCTATCTTTACAGCTTAATTTTTCACCATTCACTTCCCTTCATGTGCCCTTCACACAAGTTAAGTTGAATTATTATTTCTGTTAGAAACACTCTACACTCTCTCACCTCCTTTCTCACTACCTTTGTTTAGAGTCCATCTTCCTGGAGTATCCTCCTTTCTCCCTTCTCAGCACATCCAAATCCTACTTATTCTTCAAAGCTAGTGCCAGTGACACTTTCATAAAGCCATGAATGAATGCTCTGTCCTGCCTGCCCACCTAGGGGTTATTGCTCCAGCCTCTGAGTTCTCATAGCCTCTCTTATGACACCTAACATTTCCTTTGTGTATTAAAGTTATTTGTATTAATAATAGACACCGTTTGTTAAAATCTTAATGTATTATCTTATTTAATCCTCGTAATGATTTTATGAAGTATACTATTTTCCCCATTTGCAGGTTAGGAAACTGAAGCATGAGAGGTTAAGTAACTTCCCAAGTGGTGGAGTTGGGATTCAAATGAAGGAGCAGTCTGCTCCCAGAGCCCTCACTGCTAACCACCACTATAGGAGAGCACTATGGTGATTTACTAGATTGGAAGTTCCTGGATGGCAAAGACCCTTGTATGTTCCATCTTTGCATCTCCCCAAATCCCTAATGCAATTTATGGCACTTTAAAGACATTCAGTGAAAAGAGGCACAGACTGGGTCAAAGGTTCCCTTTCTCTCATCAGTAGATAGGTAAATTAATGACTATCATATGGTATTTGATGCAAATACAGTAGTTCCATTTCTTCACTGCTTCTTCTCCCTTTTTCTTTCTTTTTTTTCCCCCCCTTTTCTGCCCTCAGCCTATGGAGAAGAAAGGGTGGAGGGGCCTCTTTCTACCCCAAGGAGACTTCAGAGGAGTTCCCCCGGGGCCATAGACTGCTGAGCAGCACGCAAGCTGTGGCCTTCTTCAGCTGGCAACTGCTCTACAGTCTGCAATCTCAGGTTTTGCCAAAGAATGAACCACTTGAAATAAATGCAGGGCGATGGAACCTTTTATTATCTCCAGATGGGATTGTGCAGCCTTGGAAGCTGTTGAAATAATTCTGTTGTGGCTGGATCACACTTCTGTTATCTTCCAAAAAGAAAGTTTCTTTTACTGAGAAGTGAACTCTTCTCCTCAAATAGAGATTTTTTTAAATTTGCTTTTTATTTAACTTTATACCGCTCTATTTTAAAATAAGATTTTAGATTGGTTTGGAATACATACCCCCCCACACACACATACACATTCATACACACAGTCAAAACTGTAAAACAGTTGTTATTTTTGAGTTGTTACCCAAGAACTAGATGTTTTTTTAAAAGCGGGGATGAGATCTGAAAGTGGAAATACATGTCCTTTAGGGTATTATTGGAAAAGGAAGTATGATATATGTGGTACTTTTACTTTTACTGTTAGTGGTGGCCAGCTAAGCAGTTTCTACATCCTAGGAGCCCAATAAACATCTGTTGCACTAATCCCATAAATACTTACAATTTGGGCTACAACAATATAAAATATAATTTTAACATTGATAGTGCCACCTATTGGCAATGTTATAAAGTATAAAATGATCACTTACATAATGCGTTTTTTCATGTTTCCCAATCATTTGTTACTTATTCCCACAGAGATTCTCTGAGTAATCGAGGAGCCTGGGAGGAAAGCTTGGTTTCTGCAGACATGAGGCACTAAAGTTTTCAATTGTGCTGCTCTCCACTGGGTGCCTAATAAGTGCTCAGCACTTTGGAGGATACCAGAGAAGAAAAGACATGGCCCCTGCCTTCAAGGAGTATCTTATCTAGTTGGGAAGAGGCCTACCTACCAATACAGCAAAGTAATAAATAGCCTCAGGAGGCTGAAGTGGGAGGATTACTTGAGGCCAGGAGTTCAAGGCTGCAGTGTACTATGACTGTGCCTGTGAATAGCCACTTCATTCTACCTGGGCAACAGAGCAATACCCCATATCTAAAAAAGCAAATAAAATAAAATAATACATAGCCTGATATTAAAATGTGTGATGTTCATTTCATATATGTGGTTATATTTCATATTTTCTGAACCCCCAAGACAGTGTCAGGTCTCAGAACATGATACCCCAAAGTATGGCACCTTAGCATGCTGAATACTTTGAACTGAACATTGGAAAGGCCTCAGAACTAAGTTCTCTCTGATCATCTCCTGCCCTGCTTGCTCCTACCCCTCTTTCTCCTCTAAAGCAAATCATAGAAACCAGAATTCCTCTTCCCCAAGGTGTTTCATAGGAACTAGAACTCCTTACCCTCAAAGCAAGCCATAATACCTAGAAAATCACTCTCTCCCTTCTCCCTTTTTCCTTTGAAGACCTTCATTCCAAAGGGGTCCTGCCCCATACCCAGGAGGAGAGAATGTTACACAAAGAGGCCCAGAAGAATCTGAACAGAAAGGCAGGCCTTGCTGGGCCCCGCCCTTGCTCCCCTGCAGTTTATTACCATTAGAATATACCCCTTTTTGTCCAATCACATTTCTACATAGCTGTTCTTACTTCATTGAACCTAAGCATAAAAATAGATAGTTCCCCCCCCCCCCCCCCGCCCCCGGGTCTTTGGGTCTTCATTTCTGAAAGCTCCTGTGTCATTTAAAACTCTGATGAATACATTTGTTATGCTTTTCTCTTGTTAATCTGTCTTTTGTCATAGGAGTATCAGCTGTAACCCTTGTGATGGGTGAGGAAAGGTATTAATATTATACTTTTCCACCCCTACCACAGGAACAAGTCTGTTTTTCTCCTCACTTACCCTAGGCCTAGTACATCGTAGTGCCCAGCACTTATTAGGCAATTGATACGTACTATGTAATAATTGAATAAGTCAGGTCTCATGGTTAGACACATGTGGCTTATAGAATATTTCAAATCAAGACTGACAAAACAGATCAGAAAATATGTGTAAACACAGGAAGTGGGGCTTAAGTCGGGTCCCAGAAAATTCCTCAAGGGATTTATAACTGAATACAGATGAAGCCATCAGTGCAGGGCAACCTCTTGTAGTCTTGAATTTGGTTTGAATTTGAGATTTTTGTGGTTTGCTGTGTTAACCCATGCTTTTTCTTCAGGCAAGGACTGGGTTTTTGTTCAAACTACGAAAGCAAAGGAAGAGATGGCAGATGGTCGGTAGTTTCAAACTGAAAAATAATATTCTACTCCTGGGAGTCTTATGGGTAGGAGCAATTCCTGGATTATGCAAGTAGCCTAGAAAGATTTTTCCTTTCTCTTGCCCTCAGGCTTAACTATGTAGTGGAAAGTATTCCTACAGTATTTGGCAATATGTGTCAAGAGTCTTAAAAATGGTCACATCTTTTGATCTAGTAGTTTTCCTTCTAAGAAAATATGCTAAGGAAATAACCAGAAATGTGAACAGAGGTTTCTGGAACACAGGGAAAAAAAAAAAAAGTGTGTACTCAATATGAAAAGTTAAGGTTTTAAAAATTTTTTTAATTAAGTTTTCTATAGATATAAGACAATTCTTACATAGTATTTGAAAACATGGCACAAAATTGTGTGTATATATATAGGTTATTTCTGAATAGAAGGATTTTACTCTATTGTAAGAAAAATTTTAGAAGTCTTTGAAATTTAGTTGGTGTTCTATCTCCTCCATTTATTTCTGCTTTCATTGTCTTTGACTAGCGACTAGTCTTTGATTATATTATTTTACAACTGTAGAGAAACAGGTAGAAAATTGATAGTAATGTTGTCAAAACCACAAAGGGTTTCAGTCTAGGTCAAGTTGCTTGTCACACAAAAATCCAATTATTGAGACAATGAGGGTTGCCAAGGAAGAAAGGAATCTTTAATACCACAGAGATCTTTTTGGAGAATGGGAGAAACTGCCTCAAATCCGTCTCTCCAGCTAAAGGATCTTATGGCTTTTAAATGAATGGCCACGTGCCTTGGGGCAGGTTGTGGTGTATCTCACAAGGGGCTACGTGCATTGGGGGCAGATTGTAGGGGATGGTGAATCTTGGGGTCGGGAAGTCTACACTGGGCCTTCAGAATCTCAACTCCTTTATCTTGTAGAAAATCCATCATTTCATGCTGTGTATGGTGGCTCATACCCATAATCCCAGCACTTTGGGAGGCTGAGGCAGGAGGATCACTTGAGGCCAGGAGTTTGAGTCTATCATTTCTGGGAAACAACTCAAAGGGTCAAATAGCTAGTTAAAGGAAAGGATTATAAAAAACATATAGGGGTTCATGGAGCAAGTTACAGGAATGCACATATTTCCTGCCTATAACTATGTAAATGATTCCTTTTCAAGTCAATGCAAATTAATTTTGTCTGGTAGATAATATAAATCTCTGTAAATCAACTCCATTTGAACTAGCTGTAACATCTTACTGGTCCTCTCATTAATTAGTTAAATCTTTGATGTGTTCATTTTATATTTACGTAAGTCACAATTTTACCTTATTTTGAGAACTTCCTTAACATTATATGGTTCCTATTTTCTAGATTTTCTACAATAAACATGTTGCTAATTTAGTAAACTTTTAAAATATAACATAAAGTATGTATGCATAAAAGTACATAAGTTCACAGCTCAATGAATTTTCACAACAATCAACACACCAATGGAACCAGATCAAGGAACAAAACATCTTTACCATCCCAAAGTTGCTCTTGTGCCTCCTTCTTTGTAATTACTATCAGCCTCTCTCCCAATAGGTAAACACTATCCTGACTTCCAACATCATAGATTCGTTTTGTCTGATTTTGAACTTTATATAAATGGATCATATAATGTGTCCTCATTTGTGCCTGGCTTCCTTTACTCACCATTATGAGACTTAACTATATTGTTTTTTATGAGACTTAATTATATTGTTGCATAAAGTTTCAGTTCCCTCATTCTCCTTCCATTATGTGAACAGATCACAATTCATTTATTCTACTGCTGAGGGGCATTCAGATTATTTCTAGTTTGGGGCTATTATGAATAGTAAGCTTACAAACATTTTTGCACTTTTTTTTGGTGAAAATATGAATATATTTCTGTTAACTATAGCATATATTAATTTAAAATCTGAAAAATAAACCCAAGATACATAAAAATCAGTTTCCTCTTGCTCTTTCCAGATCATTCTGTCAATATAAAATACTTTTGATTGACAAACTCTTTAAAATGTAAATATATCCAGAAAATCTAATCCTCATTCATGCCTAATTGTGTGAATTTCTATAATCTTATAATGAGATCAACAGCTAGTTGAGAAGTTTCTATTGGTGCTGGGGTGTGTGTGTGTGTGTGTGTGTGAGGGAATCCGGAGTGAGGAATTGAGAGTGGGAGATTCGAATCTGATAGAAGATAGCGAGTGTTGGGCTTTGGAGGTGGAGCCTGGGAGAAGGAGGCAGGGGGTGGGAGATAACTGACTTCTCCATTCATTCAAGGTCTTGGCTGTTTCCCTTTGAAAGAAGTACTACAATGACTGTTAATGTGATTTATTTGTTTTAAATCATTTACAGTTGGCAAAACACTTTCACATCCATTACCTACTGTGACCTTGCTCTCACAACTGTCCTTGTTTTAGCTGTTTAGAGTTTAAAATTGGATATCATGGTTGGACTGGTAGGGTAGGATTCCAATTCCTCCTTACTGAGGTAAGGCTCCATAATCTCAGTGCATCTAGTTCACTCTCTCTGGATCAATTTGGTACCTCCCTAAGTCAGTCCCCACCTCACAAGTAGGGAAAGAAGGAGGAATTAAAAAGCAGGAGTAGAGAATATATCTTTATCACCTCCTTTACTATCAATTATCATAGACTCTCAGGGACACATCAAAGGTCTCTCATATGTGATTGAAGGCCAAAAAGAGTGGTTCAGATTAGGAGGGTTTACACTTTGGCCTTCTGCAAATGAGCAATGATCAACTGGGGGCAGGTAGAGTGGTGAGAGCGGTTTGGAGATTAGGACAGGCCCAACCCAGCATGCTTAGTGGGGGTGGGTCACGGGAACAGAAGTTAGAGCGGGAAACCGTCGGACCAAAGAACAAAGGGACAGGATCACTGAAGCTGAAATCATCAAAAGGAGTTTTATTGACTAGTTCGAGCTAGGGTCTAAGTCCCAGAGCACCGATATGGCAGCCTCTATTGGGACAAAGACCCCACGCACTGTGGGACGGAGCCCTTTATACCCTAGGTGCATAACCTGTCCATGCGCTTGACCTTTACATTGATTGGTTGGCCCCTTCTGCCCAGGTGCTTGACCTTTACATTGATTGGTTGGCCCCTTGTGCCCACACGCTTGACCTTTACATTGATTGGTTGGCCCCTTATGCGCTTGCCCTTTTGTTTCATTCCAAAAATTTACTGCGATAGGCCTGATCAACCCAACTTCCTAAAAACAAGCAATATACATAAACTAAAAGAAAGCAATTAGCCTGAGGCTTCACACAGACGGAATAGCACTGGAGTTGCTGAGCACAATCCAAGCTGGAAGGAGATTTCAGTACACCTGAGAACTTTGGGTAAAATGGTCTAATGTACAGAATGTCCTGGAGAGGTTGTGTTGAGTTTGGGGGTGTGAGTGGGATACCAGGTAAGGAGGCTGCTGCAGCGGCTTAGCTGCAAATCTGAGGCATTGGACAGGATGAAGAGGCCCAAGTTACGGTACTGTCAGACATCTCGGTGGATCTGGGGAGGGAGACTTTTTTTCTCAGGAAGGATTTTCAGAACTCATGTCTGGATCTGTGCTATATGAGATCTCCTGAGTTTGGCTCATCTCCTGAGCTTGCCATAAAGTTCCCTTAGCAGTCCTAATGTCAGATGACAGGGGAGGTGGCCATGAACTTCTTTGGATGGCCAGGCAGAATGGGATTCATCTGAGAACCTCTGACAGGTACTCTCCTCTGTCCTTTGCTTCAGGGCCCTGAGGAAGGATTAGGGCTGATCCTTGCCAACTTTGTCAATAGGCTCGCTCTGATTTGGCAAGCTTATCATTGTTGACAGCTTCCAGGTGTGTGTTTTCTTACAGAGAGATTCCATGCAAGAAAAATGCTATTCTTGTTGCCAAGGTATTAATTTAATAAGTAAACAAGTTGCAAAATGCCCCAGGAGAACACTGAAGATGTTTCTAGGCTTCCCACAGGGCTTATCAGGAACTCCTAGTCTGCCACTTCCCACAGTAAAAAGGTCTGACAACTGTGCTATAGATAGGGTATGTTTCAGCCTCTTTTTCTTAATAAATGTTTTAAAGTTTGTTCTTTAGGACCCCAGCACTGTATATCCATAGGGAATTTCTCATTTAATTACAGTAATAAACAGTAATAAAATTACAGTAATAAACAGTAATAAAATTACTGTTTATTAATTTGAAAATAAACAGTATTATATCCATTTCAAATGTATAAAAATAGAGCCCACAGGATTAAAGAAATTGTTGGGCATCACATAATATGATATTAAAACTGGATCCCTAACTTGTAATTAAGTATCAAGTTTTTATCTTCCATAAAGACCATGTAGTCTTGGAGTCTCGCTCTCCATTGATCAGGACTATTAACCCCGAAACCTGGTCAGGCTGCCACATTTGGGCAGATTTTCACAGAAGTAGGCTCCCTAAAGAGTAGGAAGCCCTCAGCTGCTTCTTATCCTTTAACTTCAAAAGGATCCAGAGGATTTGGTTTATCTACAGGCCTCTGAGATAAAAGCTTAATTGTCCTTTAGAATTTCAAAGTTGTTCTTCAGGGACAGCCCAACCCTGATTGCTCAATTTTGCAGGCGAAAACATGGATTAATCATCAGTATGTGAGTGCCTCTTCTACACTCTCTAAAGTTTCTTGGATGACTTTTAAAATTTATACAGTAAAGTAGTAGCCTAGTTAATATTTTTGCTACAATAACACTTTCCAAGCATATTTCAAATTCTGAAAAAGTCTTACTGATAAATATAAATTTGAGTTTTTTATGATTTCATGGAACACATTATACAAGGAAAAAGAAGAACAATTGAGGGGCTAGTTACAAATACTATTTGACACAGATGGAGGTTGAGTGAGTTTTGTATCTGGGTGGATAGTAGGTGCAAAAGTGTGATGCTATGGTGTTTTATACACAAAAAGTGCTCCACTTGAGGCAGTGAGAGGAAAGAAGATGGCTATGGGAATAGAGTTGTCATGAAATCTTGTCGCCTTTGGAAAACAGAGCAGAGTTGCTGGGTGCCCATCAGCTAGATTAAAGTAGAATGACAGCTACAGCTACTGTTTTAAAATGTTGTTGTTGTTGTTGTTTTTAATATGTAGTTTTCTTATTACGAAAGGAACACTTTCTCAATATCCAAATAGAAAATATGACTAAAGAGAGAGAGAAAACAAAAAACGCCTTAATAACATCGCTGATTACTAATTTCTGTACTGGCTTTTTATCTTATTGGGAGTTAACTTCAAAATTAAGAGGGGAATGAGAATTACGCTTGGAAATAGCTTAAATCACTCATTGTTGTAATAGAGTATTCTTTATCAGTTGAGCAACTAATGATGTAGTTCTATTTATAAGCCAAGCTATTTAAATGCAAACAAATAAAAACAAAAGGATCTGTTAGAATCACACTCAGCATGACCAGATATTCAAAGTATTAAAAGTAGATGGGACCAGAAATGGATCAAATTCACATTACCTCTTTCAGATATATTTTGGGTTAAGTTCAAGCTTTTTGAAAGGATGAGTAAGCAGAAATCACCACATTATTTAAAATGTTCTCTCTTGCTCTCCTCTTCCTCTCTTTCTCCCCCTTTTCTCTTTCCTTTATTCTTTCTCATTTGCTCTCCACCCTTCACAAATTTAGATGAATCCTAATTCAGCTAAATGCAAAATGGTGTGATACTACTGTATTACTACTTGTACAATAACTTTTAAAGTTAAAAAAATAGTACCAGGCTGGGTGCGGTGGCTCACGCCTGTAGTCCTAGCACTCTGGGAGGCCGAGGAGGGCGGATCACTCAAGGTCAGGAGTTCAAAACCAGCCTGAGCAAGAGCAAGACCTCGTCTCTACTGAAAATAGGAAGAAATTAATTGGCCAACTAAAAATATAT